>JAKSZT010054498.1:6346228-6437920 GCA_026826555.1 Tolypeutes matacus | reverse complement strand
TCTCTCTCTCTCTCTCTCTCTCTCTCTCTCTCTCTAACTCTCCTATGACCAAGAGTTCCAAGAAAACTTGGATATGAAGATGTCATTTTGCAATGTGAGCTAGAAGTGTTTGTACCCTTCTCACAAGCCCTGCTAAGGAAAGTATTGCCCTTTGGCCATCATGAACCAGAAGAGAAGGGACATTTGATGCAAATATTTTTCCTTAATGCTGAAATTAAAAGTCTTCAGATATGGACATTATTTTATTGGCAATGATCCACCTTTCCATGTTTGAGCTTTTGGTCAGGATATTCCCTGTGCTTTCTAAGGTTAGGTGCCTGAAAGTGACATGAATTCCCACTTTCCAGTAAAAGTTTGGCTTATCTTTTTTTCAGGCTAGAAACATCTGTCCCTGAGAATAGCAGAAGCAACTTTGTTGGTAACAGGCATCTGAATGTCAGAAGTGACAGGCAACCAAAATACAACCAGATAGAAAACACCCTACTGAAACTGCCTAGAGACACAAACTTGAGAAGTAGAGATTTCCTTACCACTGCAGCTGCTGGGTTTTGCAGTATAAAGTACTCTATAACAGAGCACATTGTGTTCATGGGGCCTAGTGGATCCTTGAGGAATGAACAGATGTGCTCTGAAGCTGACTTGTGACCAACAGAACCCAGCTGTGCAATTTAGATTCTGAGATTGGAGACATTTTTGGATGAGTACCATTTAGACATTGGGCTCATCTTATCTCTGTTTCTGGAGAGATTAAAAACATAAAAATATAAAAGATTATTTCATTGGGCCAAGGGCCATGGGTCAGATAGAGAAAATAGCATTCTAAGAGTAAAAGTAGAAACAGCCCAATCCTGTTTGCCCATAAGAAGAATCAAGCAAGATGCTTAAGTACAAATTCAACATTTATTAATAATTATAAATTGAGTAAGTTTTGACTGAAGCTTTAAATAAAGTTATTGATGTTTAAGGGAACTTTGAAGAAAAAGACCCTTCAAAGGCTTTTGCCTCAATTTCCCCTTCTATTAATAAGAAGACTATTAGGATCTCTATGTGAGTTATTCATACATGACTGCACCAGCAAAAGACACTAGTGAACTAAATAGATTTATGAGTCAAATGTTTGAATAACCATATCTGTTGAAATTATATTATGAATTTGGCTGTAAATATTAAATTGTCTTTCCATTTGCTTTCATTTCCAATTTTCCATGCATTTCTCTCACTCAAGTATTCTAGGACTCTTTCAGTAATTTAAATTAAAAAATTATAATGTCTGATTTTACATTCTTTCAATTGCAAAACTTTCCTCACCAGACTAATCTTCAGTTCTTAATGCTTAACACTAGCCATGTTATTGTGCTGAGAATGAAATGACAAATAACTGGAGAATACATCTGGTGCCAGATGATTCCTAGTTACTTCTGAAGTGAGGCATGAAAAAACCATTTTTGTACATGGATCTGCAACTATTCATTGCCAATCGGTCATCTAATAGTCAAACAGATTGGACACCATTCAAGTAAGTTCTCCTTGTGGAATAATAAAATCCTTTTCTAAGCATCTGATGTCTGTGACCTTAGAAGTGTGAGGCAGGGGTAACATGCACAACCATGAAAATTTAACACATTGTGTGAATTTGCTCCTTACATGGTATAAAATTAGATATGCACACAATTACCTTCATGTTAGAGACAAGAGAGGGGGAAGTGGACTTCAATATGCCCAGAAATGTAATTGAGTTCAATGGAGTAAGATTTCTCAGGAAATTTTGCGGTAGAGATAGAATCCATTGTGTAGAATTTCAATCAGGAGATCTACTCTTTGGATGACACAAAGAGCAGAGCCTTTAAAATATACTAAAAGATCAGGATAAAATTAATTGTCTTAAGTACTGGAGGAGCCAAAGAAAAAACTATGTAACCAACAAGTAGTTTCATCCCATATTCAGTAAAGATGCACTGATTAGAATTAGTTATACCTACAGTTTTCTAAGGCATGAGATGAAAGGAGAAAAGAGGAGAGGAAAGATACTTTGCAGATTCTTTGCTGTTTTCTACATTTACTTTCAATATCCCCCCATGTATCCCATTACCCACTGCATTAGTCAGCCAAAGGGGAGCTAATGCAAAATACCAGAAATGGGTTGGTCTTTATAAAGGGTATTTATTTGGGGTAGAAGTCCACAATTACCAGGCCTTAAAGCGTAAGTTTCTTCTGTCACCAAAGTCCATTGCCAAGTGTTGGAGCAAGACAGCTGCCGACGTTTGCCAGGGTTCAGGCTTCTTGGGTTCCTCTCTTCCTGGGGCTGCGTTTCTCTCCAGGCTTAGCTCCTCTGTTTCCTCCACAAGGTCAGCTGTAGACTATCAGGTGAACAGCTCGCTTCTCTCCTCCTGTGGCCTTCTCTCCAACATCAAACTCCAACATCAAAACTACAACTTCAGAACTGCAACTCAAAAAACTGCTTCCTCTGTCCTTTGCCTGGCCTTTTATATTTGATTCCCCCACCCACCAAGGGGTGGGGCTCAACGCCCTACTGACGTGGCCCAGTCAACGCCCTAATCATAACTTAATCATGCCCAGATTAACAGATCAGTTTACAAGCATGATCCAATATATATTTTTGGAATTCATAATTACATCAAATTGCCAAACGGGTACACCCACCTCTACTCTAGGTGAGTAAGGTAGAAGAGAAAGAAGATAGGAAAGAAGGGGATAAATGTAGGGCGAAGGCAATTGGAGGGGACTAATTAACAAGGCAAAGAGATGTGGACAGCATTTCAGAGTGGATTCTTCCCACTAGCACACGTCCCAATCTTCTGACAGGTAAAACAGAGTAGCATGAGTAAAGGACCCATGACCAGAAATATAGTCTCCAAAGACAGAACTGTAAATAAATAAACAGTTCCCTGCACACATGAGGTCTCAGCAAATCCATCTTGACTATTGGTCGACATGGATTAATTAATCAGAATTAATTAAGATCACTGGATAACAAAACCCCTGCCTAAGAAATTAGCCCAGCTAGCTATTGTGAATTATAAACCCACGACTTGGATTGGGAGGGGAACAGGAAAATTTTGCGTAGGACAAGCAATGTCACATGCGGTTTAGAAAGTTTGCCCCAACCATATCTGGTTAAATAAAAATTAGGTAATGTTCATTTATGTGGCAGAAACACAGAGAATCTTACATTGCCAGAAGCAGAATCAATACACAGAAGCTTTAGCAACATTAACCAAGATAAAAAGTCAGTTTGTCAACTTATATAACTCTTTCAATAGGTTAGTATTTAGTATCAATATTTAAAATGTAGATAGAATTTTTCAGTGAAACTCCATTATAAAGTAGCTATATTATAAAGTTTCTTAATTTAAGCTTCTAGGTATAGCAAAGGTCTAATAATTTCTCCAAGTATATAGTGCTGAATCTTTCCCATCTTTCCTTGATACATGGGAAATCTACATTATTTTTCCTGGTTTCTCCATACCATCCCTAGGAAAGGATCCATTTCAATCACTGTCAAAAGTTAAGGCCTCATATTAAGTCTTAATATATTAGCCCACAGTCTTTATAAATACCATTGCCAAAAGCCAACAATTAATGTAGTATTATTTGTTTTGATGCATCCTGTCTAATCCTAATTATTTGTCTGTTTAAATAATGGCTGCTATACATAAGCTTATCAAACTGCTTTTTCAACTTGGCAAGGTAATTATGCCTTTGTCTACAGGCTAAGTATTTGGTTTTTAACTTTTTAAAAAATATTCTAACTGTCCCTAATGGTGACCTTGCCATAAGTGGAAGTGTCAACGCTAAGATAATTTATAAGTAACTAATTGATTAATTTGAGAAATCACATAGCTATTAGGCAGTAGCAAGTCCACGCGGAATTTCATAAATATAGAGGGTTTTTCCTCCCTAGTCCTTCTACCTACATCTGCAATAGACGCAAAGCCTGATTCAGAGTAGAAAAGATTTAGGAGAGTACTGAGTTCTTTTGGAAAAGTATATACATTCCATTAGAAGCAATTTATTGGGGCCACCATTCTTCCTGCTCTTATTTTGTCTCTTCATTTCCTCCTTCGGTTTGCCATTTTTTGCTTTGTTTATTAGGTAATAGGGGCCTGCTAATTTATTTTCAAGTCATTTACTCTAGATCTAATCCTTCTTTTCCTCTAAATGCACTAGAATTTTGGTTTATAAAAATGTCCCTGAAATGGATTTTAAAATGGAATTTACTTGGCTTTTTATAAGTTTTTAGGTAGTTGCTCTCCTTGTTTCCTAAAAATACTAATGCTACAAGCATGCTTTTTATTCTTTTCTCTAATAAGTGCATAACTAAGGAGAGTGTAATGACAATGCAGTTTCTTCTAGAATATTTTCCTAACTTTATGCCAACTCCCAGCATAGATAAAAGGTTCTATGCAGTTGCACATATAATGTGAAAAATGAATTTATCCCAAATTAAGCACCCCTATCCAAACTAACTTCTAGGGGATTTTTCCTCACCTAATTGTGGAAATCACAAATAGGTTAAATGTAATTGGCTTTGTTTCATATTTGATAATCTCATGTGGTTTCATGGCTTTGTCTAGAGAAACAGAAGACTATCAGACACAGCTCCCTTTGGTCTTTTCTATTGTCATAAGTTACTTCAAACCAAAACTTGCAAATAAATGATCTAATGACTTTTATTTTAAGAAATATTTTACATTTTATGTGGGAAAGAGCCTTTTAAGGTATCTTGCCACTGAATTGCTAGATTTGTCTGAACAAGTCATGGCAAGATGAGTATCCATATGTGATGTGGATTTAGAGAATTTTTTGAAAAACATTTCCTTATAAATCTCTTCGTGGTAACAAGCTTTTGAAAACAGTTTCTAAAGGTTTCTAGAATGTGTCCCACAAAACCACAGCCTTACCAAGTGAAACTTCACTGCCTGTAAGAGACTTCACCAGCAGTAGACCATTAATAGCTTAATGTGATAACTGTTTCTGCTTAGTTTATTTGAAACTTTACCAAACCTAAACACCATGATTGATCTCTAATTTAGGGTCTAGCAAATCTTCTCTGTAGAAGTCCAGATGATATATATTTTATGCTTTGAGGGTCACATACAGTATCTGTTGTTGCTATTGCTGCTGCTGCCGCCGCTTCATCTTCTTTTTCTTCTTCTTCTTCAAACCCCTTAAACATGTTTACAAAAAATTCTTAAATCATGGGCCATACATATAAAAACAGAAAAAGGGTTTAATGGCTCAGGATCCAATTCTCTCTCATTGGATGCAGACAGGTTAACTCTGGGGTGAGGGGAAAATTACTTTGGGCACTTGTTTGCAAACCAGGAACAACTCCCTGGCTAAAGATTAGCAAGTAAAAAAAAACATTAGCTCTGCCTACTTTGTCTCTTCCTAATTTACTTGCATCTCCCATAATGGCTAGGTTCCTATTTTTTCTTTAAAAAAAAGAGAGAGAAAGAAAGGACTTAAAAAGGGAGGGAAGAAGAGGGCAGAAGGATATAAGAGTAATTGGAGGGGGTGAAGGAGGGGGAGAGGAAAAAGAATGGGTGAGAAAAAAGCAAAGAGAGAGATTAAAGTTAGAAAAGTGGGAGAAAAGGTAAGAAAATAATAAAGAGAAAAAGAGAGGAAAAAGAAAGGAAGAAAGAGAGGTAGACATGGGAAATGGGGAGAGAAAAACACAGAGACAAAAACAGATCAAGAGCCAGAGTATGGAAGCTAGGGCATATTCTCTTTTTTCCTTAGAACCAGGCAGCTCTTAGAGGCACCTCCCAAGCTGTTTTCAGATATTGAGATTGCTGCTTAGCCACTGATCACCATCCGAAAATGTGAAATGTGGGCTTCACATCTGAAAACTTCTAATTGATTTTCCACCAAATGAAATGGGACATGAGATTCTAGGCCCAAGAAATAGTTCATGTTTTCTTTGGGACATTTGGGCTGTGTCTACCCAGGGAAAATTTTTATGTACTGACTGACTGACTCCACTGCATATGATTAATGTATATATAAGGCAAATCAGGATAATTCAGACCTTTTTTTCTTCCACAGCAGGTTTTCAGATGGAATTATCTGGATGGTTGCCTCAACTCTCCACTAGCCTTTGCCAGGATAAGCACAGCCAGTGTAGTATGCAGGAGACAGGGATCACTCTCTCTCTCCAAAGTTCCCTTCAACACCCACACCCTGTGCAGCTGAGCTGAATGGGATCTGTCTGACAGACATTCCTTCTGGGGGCGTTGCATTCTGCCTAGCTGTCAAGTGGCAAAATATAGTAGAAGAAGGGGAAGAACCATACTAATGGGAAAAAGTGTTACCTTATTCCCTTCCCCATTCCAGAAAGAAGATTCCAAAACCAAAGCCAATGAGATCTCAATCATATTAATTAGTGTGTACGTATTTAGTTTCTTTTAAGACTTTGGACACCTGGGTTGTAATTTTTAATATAACGAACTTTATTTTTAAAGAGGTTTTAGATTACAGAAAAGTTACATCAAAAATATAAGAAGATAGAGATATGTATTGATATAGCTTTTTTTTTAAAATTATAGTCAAAGTAAATTTAGGCTATACCCCAACATGCAAAATAGTGTTATATATAGAAGTATACTTTATGTGAAAGAAGTGCTCCTGACAAGGTTTGTACAAATCATTTTCAATTAAATAAAGAAATGCGGTTAATGAAGGAAGAATACTATTCAGAGTAATCGCTCAGTAAACTATTTTGTAAATAATCTTTCTATGAAATTAAAAATTAACCCATAACTTACCTGGTTAAACTGTATTTTCATAGACTCATGCACTTATACGATGATTCTGGGTTTGGGATTTTTATTTTGTTTTGTGTTTTGTTTGTTTTTGGAGGAAAGGTGAAAAGAATAATGGGAAAGATGCATGATAGTTTATTTTACTGTATCTTACAGATCCAACTTCTAATGATGAAGCTTCCCACATAACTTCTTTCTTTTTGGGAGCAGAAAGAAAGGAAGAAAATGAAGAGTCAGACCTGTTGATACTTTGGGATAATATTTTTCCACTCTATTGAAACTTTCTACCTTTCCTTCCATTCTGTTTCACCAGTTCTCTAAGTGATGACTAAAGAGTGATAACTTCCCCCATTGCTACTGGTGTGGTTTGTGTTTTTCTTCCTGCCTGCCTTCTTGCTTTTCTCACTCTCTTTCCCTCCCTCCCTCCCTCCCTCCCTCCCTCCCTCCCTTCCTTCCTTCTTTCCAGGTATCAATGCTCATTTTCCCCCTGAATACATACTCTTTAAACTAAAACACTTAAAGTTCTTAAGAGGTTCCCTACCCACTTAGAAATTGTCTTATCCTCTTTAGATACAGCCGTTGTAAATACTGTATGAGAAATGTACTAAGTAAAAAATCAAAATAACAATAACAACAAATTGTTAAATAGCAATTCTATGTGTATTTCTTTAAAAATCTTTTGTTTATCTGTAGGGTGTGTAGAAAGTTTGCACATTTTCACTTGTAAAATTTTCATGCTGCCAATTGGTAGAAATAAAACCCTGGAAAAGAGAGTTCATCTGTAAAATATACATCTGTATAATAAGTTTAAGTTATTTTTAAATGGCTTGTATTGGGCTGTGTGGTGGCCCCTTCACTATGTACTGGACGCGACTACTTGAAAGCAGTCTGTAACCTTAGGTATATTTGCAGTGAACATGTTACTATGCTTCTGTAAGCACTGCTTCTACTAGAGGGCACTGTACATTAGTCAAGGCCTTGTGCTTTGCTTAGTAAAGACAGCTCTCTGTTGCAGCACCGGTGTGCAAGTCTTCATTTGTAAACACATGTGTGTTTCCCTCTTTGGCTGATAAGACTTTGGGAAGCATGATTGCAAAAGAATTTTTCCAAGGGATAAATAAATTTAGAATTAGTCTGAGTGTTTTTCTACCATGAAAAGGCCATAATGTATTCACTTCTCATTCAGAATTGTTCTGTGAGTAAAGCAAAATCATTTCTCAAATGATATACTCCTCCTCCAATGTTCATTCCACACCATCCCCCAGCTCCAATTCCACCCCTTCCCCCAACTAAAAGCAGCTGGTTTAAATTAAACTCATGAACACACACACCCCTTCTCTATCTCCAGGTTTGAAGGGCATAATGGAAGACCTAGGTTGCAAATGCTAAAAGTATTCTGAGAAACAAATTATGATTCTATAGGAGATTTTCCAGCATCTTTATATCACAATTATCTTTCAAGTACTTGGTGTATTCAGATTCTGCGCTTGTTTAGTAGTTGGAGACTGGGGGTGGGGGTGGGGGAAGCAAACCAAACCCATAAATATATTAACTCTGCATTTACTAAAATGTTCTGTTTCTCTTTTCTTCAATCCATTGATTACTCCTTCACTTAGAATACTAGAATGGAAGCCTGCCTTGAATGAAAATATTAAATAAATAAAAATCTCTGAAACACATTTAAACTCTGAAAAGTCAGAGTTTATGTTAGCCAATAGAACACTGTAAGTAATGCTGAGGGGAAAGAAAATAATAATGATAAGCAATTGCTTTTTATTAAAAAAAAATTAAGGAAATGGGTTTTCTGAATGTGCAATTAAAGAAAAGAAAATGTGATGGACCTTAGTGAAAGACTGGATATTTACTTTTACTACAGTGCAAACCTAATACTTTAAAGACTGGAAATGTCTTTGTTTTACTCTTTCTCTCTTTCTGTGATTTGTAGCATACATTGAAGATCTCACAAGATGTGTTGAGCAAAGCAGAAGACTTATTATCGTGCTAACTCCAGACTATATTCTCAGACGGGGATGGAGTATTTTCGAATTGGAAAGCAGACTCCATAGCATGCTAGTCAGTGGAGAAATCAAAGTGATTTTGATTCAGTGTACAGAATTAAAAGGGAAGATGAGTTGCCAGGAAGTGGAATCATTAAAGCACAGCATCAAACTTCTGTCCCTGATCAAGTGGAAGGGACCCAAAAGCAGCAGATTAAATTCTAAATTTTGGAAGCACTTAGTATATGAAATGCCCATCAAGAAAAAAGAAATGTTATCTCAGTGCCATGTTCTGGACTCTGCAGAACAAGGACTTTTTGGAGAACTGCAGCCTATACCCTCTATTGCTATGACCAGTACCTCGGCCACTCTGGCGTCATCTCAAGCTGATCTCTCTGATTTCCACCACTCAGATTCAATGCAAATGAGACACTGTTGCAGAAGTTATAAACATGAGATGCCAACTACCACCTTGCCAGTACCTTCCTTAGGCAACCAGCACACTTATTGTAACCTGCCTCTGACACTACTCAATGGACAGCTACCCCTTAAGAATGCCTTGAAAGATACCCAAGAATTTCATAGAAACAGTTCCCTGCTACCATTATCATCCAAAGAGCTTAGCTTCACCAGTGATATTTGGTAGTGAAAAATCCGAATTCCTCTGAACAGCTATGTGAGCATACAGAATTTCTGCTATGCCAAACATAAACTACATCTAGTATGATTGAGGTTCCAAAAAAATGTTTGAAGAAAAAGGCACAGAAATTGCTTTTATACTTAAATATTTTCATTTTAATTTCCAGAATAGTGGGGGGGGGGCCTGCTTTTGTAGTAGGGTATCTGGTTCCAATGCACAGTTTTGATTTTTTTCTGAAAATGAAAAAAAAAAAACTTGTTTAGCATAGGTTTTATGATCCCACATGGACTGGAAGCTTAGTGGGGGAGCTATCTTCCCCATGTTTATGAACATTTTAGTATTTACACAGTATTTAAAATAAGGAAAACTTTAAGAGTAATTGAACTTGAAAATTCTGAGCTAATTTTAAGGGGGAAAGATAACTTATAAAGAGTAACTGAAAAATTAGGATTATCAAGAAAGCAATGTTGAAGCACCTGAATTTGAAGATTGTAGGGGAAGATCAGGTAAGATAATATGTGTTTGAAATGTTCAGAACATCTTCAACATAATGGACAACTTCTGTAAACTAAATAAATATCTCATAATAAAAACATTTAGCTTTATTAAGTAAGCACATCTTTTGTAGACAAACTGGTAGGTAGGTAAACAATGTGCATTTCTAAAGCAAACGAATAGACAGACAACATGTTACTAAAATGCTCTGTTTCTCTTTTCTTCAATCCATTGATTACTCTTTCACTTAAAATACTAGAATGAAAGCCTGCCTTGAATTAAAATATTAAATAAATAATTTAATATTACTTATTAAATATTAATTATAGCCAGGGTCATCTATAAGCAAATTTTGAATAACTTATATGGCTTTCTATCTAATTTCAAAAGTTTTACAACTTTGAAAACACTTTTAAAGTTCACATTTGATTGTTTGCTAACAAATTCGTATTTGGAATTTTCCCCAAAATATTTCTTGACCTGCTATAAGCTCTATATAAAGATATGAGCATCTTCCTACTTTTATTCAGCATCATTCATTGGAGTTTGAATTTAAATATATGACTGCAAGTGTCAGCAATAGAAAATAAGTAATACAAAAACATTCATAGATGAAGTGCTAGATACTTCATGTTTACTAGTGGTAGAGCAGCAATTGCAGTGATTCTTATCTGTAATGTAGTTGTGAACAGACTATTCTGTACGTATACAGTATCTGCTTGGCCATGTGTGCAAGGCTCCTGCAGAAGTATTTCTATTCCTGGTGCTTCAAATAGTATATTTGATAAATTAAACTTCTCATTTCCTTATATAGTAACTGTGATTGTATCATAACAGAAAATTTCTGTGAATTATCTAACATATTGCATATTTATACTAAGGAATGTGCCCTTATTCTAAGTATTTATTGTGGATTACTATTTTATGTTCTTTCCAATTCATCAAATTTGGAGAACAATCAATCTTCTCTCCACCTAGATGCCTGTGGGGGTCAATTGTTAATCAAGATTCATTCTGGCATTTTGCAAGTGGTTCTTAGATCACGTTTTGGGACATATAAAAGGGACACATGTACACAGTGTGTAAAAATTAAGAGTTTGTTCAGCCCTTGTAATTGTGAAACTCAGATGTGTAAGAGAATATTAGATAATATGTGCTGATTATTTCTTTCAACCACTTTCATTATTGATTCCCTGTGACCAACAGTTTTGTTCAAAATACTTGTTTATCTGTTGCTTTTCTATATTCAGCCTTTCACAAGATACAATATGCAACAATATGTGAAAACTTTAGAAATGATACATATTCATTTCACAACAGGACAATTAGTTGTTCCTTTGAAAAGTCCTGTTCAACATGTGTAGGTGTTTCATACATGTATGTTTTTTCCAGTGAGAAAGGTGATTTTGCCTTTGTACAAACTATAGGTATTTTAAAATGGAAAGTTAGCAATTCTGAACTGTTTTCCAAGTGTTAAAAGTTGTATTTTCTCTGGTTGTTCTTTAATGCTATGTATAATTACTAAGTTAATAATTTGCATGAAGTGAGTGGTATATGTTTAAGTGATCAATTGTATTTTTTATTATTTTGTTACTCACAGAATTCTAGGTTAATTCAAATAGAATGTTTAGTGGTATTTTTAAAAAATAGTTCTTTATTGTGCATGCCAGTTCTGAAAATATAACATGGGTCTCTCTGCTTCCTTTATTTACAGTGATTAAACATGGGTAGCAATTTGAGTTGGCTGGCCACAATGTGTCCTTTCACTACTAGTAGGTACTCAAAAACAGAGCATTCACACTTGTGCTGGGGAACTTGACAAGAAATCTTTTATACCATTTTCAGGAACCAATATGTACACTATCTATAAAAAATGTATTTCTGTATGGCACTTCAAAATTTGATTTTCATCTGATATTTTAAAAATATCATATATATATCTGTCCATAAAGGTATAATATATATTTAGTCTAGAACATGATGTATTCTTCAACTTTCCCATAATATAGGAAAAATTACTTAATTTTTTGCTGAAATGGATCTTGGAAATCTAGAAAAATACTGGTGTAAATATTCCCACACATACATAACAAATGTATTTAGCTCATCTATCAAAAGTATACATACTATATAAAATCGAGGCTACTTTAAGGTGAAATATTCTGAAAATATCAAAAATGATAAGACAAATACAAAATAACAATAGCAATAGATACATAGGAAATGAAAACTGCATTGAAAACAAAAATGCTCAAGGAGATGTACAACATGTACACAGGTTTAACTTAGCAAGATAAGAAATCTTGTGGGTTTGGGCTCCAATCTAAGGAAACTCTGGAAGGTAGTTGAATGGTTCCTGAGAAGAAGTAAGACAATATCTTTCCTTGCCCCCTCTAAGCCTGACTGAAATAAGATCCAAATCTGTTCTGCTTTCAATCACTCTCATATAAAAAAATAGATGCAAAGACATCTGTGAACTTCTGGTAAGGCTTGAACCCAAGGTAACAATGTGAAAGATTGATACTTTGTTTGAAGATTGATGGCTAACATAGTGGTCTTAAAAGTAGGAAAGAGAGTTACATGTGGGGCAGCAGAGTTCAGTGACTAAAGAGAAGTTTACAGAGAAATTCAAGAGAACATGGAAATGAGTAGTATCATAATGATGATTACTTCTGTAATAAGTTTTAAAATGGCAAATGTGAGAAGGGAGGAAATTATGGCAAGAAAAGGAAGGAAACTCGACATACGTGACATTTGAAGTGCTTACAAGAGTGTGGAACCACTGGTGTAAAACATTTACTGCCCTGTGGCAGTATATTGTTAAATAAATTGGTTGGTTTGCAATAACTTTTTTCTAGAAAATTAAATAATGATCAAGAGAAATATCCTAAAAATTAAACCCCTTGATTCATTTCCCTAGGTGAGATAGTAAAATTGATTAAACCAGAGTCAACTTAATACAGAAAATAATTCCATAGTGACCAATTAAGATTGAACACTTACAATCATTGTTTTTCTTTTCTTGGAGAGAATTTAATGTTGAATATTGTCTGACTCCAACTTCTCTATTACTCATGCATTTTTTGTTCTAAGATGTTTCATAGGTGGTCACATTGTTTAGTAATGTGATGAACGTATGGGGCTGTTTGATAAAAAAAAATAATCATTTACTTCAAACTCTGTCATGTCAAACTTGCCCTTTTTTTAAGAACTGAAATCAACCACAGGCAATTTGAGAAGGTTATTCAATACTCCATTTAATTACTGTGACATCAGAACTTGTAAAATCACCTATATGCATCTAAACATATTTTCTCAAATGACCACTGCTGTTTGCTCAACCACATTTCCTCCAGATGGTACTAAAGTCAATCATAAATATTTATTAAGTGTCCACTCTGTACTGAACACTGCATAAAGTGTAATAGGAATTTTCTTAAATTAAAGCTCTCTCCACAAATGTTTACAAATCATATGCATGGAAGAATGGAGTATTTGCAAAACACATTCCAGTTTATGAAAATTAATATTGTCCATGCAGAGTCGATAGGTGAGGTGGGGCGATTCAGTGCCAACTTGGTAAGAGAGGTTTGGAATAGAGGTAACAGTGTTGAGGAATTGGAATTTTCTGGGTTCAGAGAATAGCACATGTGATATTTGATGGAAGAACAGAGTCATATTTAGCCAATAGCAAGCACAATTGCCTAGCAAGAGCAGAAATCTGTGTGAGGGCATGATAAGAAATAAGATGTCAGAGCATTCAGATGAGAGCAGTATTTGGGAAGAACTGAAGAGGGAAGGAGACTGGAGGCAGGGAGACCAGCTAGGAGGCTGTTATAATAGTCCTGGTGTAAGGTGATGAGACATGGAGCAAGAATGTAACTTGGATCATAGCAGAAAAGTCATATCTGAGGAGGAAAGGGAATAGGAAAAGAAAAATCAACTCAACAAAGACTCCATAGATTCTCAAGAAAGACGTTGTATCAAAAGAATTATTTTCAAGTGTTTAACTTACCTTCTTAATTGAGCTTCTTAACACTGTAAGGACAAGAATAAAACCAACATAATGAGAGGTATAATTGCTGCTGGAACAACTGCTGAGGTGTTTGGAATAGAGTAAGAGTCAGGAAAGGTAAAGTCCTTCTGCAAAACTGGTTTAAGAATAAAGAATTATACATACTCCAACGGTTATAATCTAAGTTCTCAAAAAAGGAAATAATGGTGTTTGGTCTTTAGTTCTCATCTTCTGATGCCCTTTAATTTCTTCACCTTACTTTAGAATAAATAATTCTGATCTTAAAATGAAAGCATTGAAGTGATTTAATTAGAGAGAAACAAACTCCAGGAGGCAGAAATTGGGGGATATTTGTCACAAGTTTTAAAATAATGTAGAGAAACTGGATAAGACATACAAATAGCAACAAAGGATATTTTAAAGTGTGTTTGAGTGATGGGAGGAGGTGCAGAGAGTGATCCTGTCAAAAATGTTTAAAGGAATTGGTAATTGGGTAAGGCTTGAACCCAAGGAACCAAATCACCAAAATTTAAGGCACAGTGATTAGATAATTTCCACCTTATGATGGAAATCTTATAAGGGAGATTATATTATTAAAGGCAGATAACTTTTGTTAACTACAACCCCAAAATCTCTACAGCTTAATCATAATAAAAATCTATTCCTTGATCACATCACAGTCTAATGAAGATTAGACAGGGTCATGGGAAGAAGCTCTGTCCCCATATAGTCATTCAGAGCTAGCCCCTTTCCATTTTGTTGCTGTGCTCTCTTCTAGGTCCAAGAAGTTCTCTCCATTCAGCAGGTATATTGGAAAAGAGAGGGAGCTTGGAGGTTGGCCCAAATAGATCCATAAAACCACTCACATGCCAAACAGGGGTGGGGTGTTGGATGGGGAAGCTGGGAACTGTAGTTTAGCTTTGTGACCAGAAATAAAAGTAAATAGGATTTAATGAACATATTTCAGAAGACATAGAACATAGTTCCCTCTTTCTATAATGTTGTGCAATTGTTTTAGATAACACTAGAAGTTGAAACAGAGAAAATAGGAAAGTTATAGACAGAAGAGCCTTCAACTTCTGAAGCAGAAAACACCAAATTGATGGATTTCTGAAGATCAGTGTCCATGTCTTATTCCTTGTTATTGTTTAAGCACCCATAACAATGCTGGTCATAGACTATGTTATCACGTCACATTTGTTAACAAAATGAATACATAGACTTGGGAATCACCCATGAAGCTACAATCTCTGGAGTCCATTAAAATATGAGGAAAGTATCTTTCCTGAAAATTTTTTGTCTCTTTCAGGGCAGTAAAAAAAGGAAAATGAGAAATTTGGAATAGATTGTCTCTCTACATCCTTGTCAAGCTCTGGATTTTAGGATTCCAAGTCAATTAGTGGTTGGAGATCAAAGTGTCTTAAGCATTTTGCCAAACAAATAATTTTTCCTCAGAGCATTCAGATAATTTAGTTCTATGAAGCCACCCAATGGCATTCATTGCTCCTAACCACACAGTGCTTTTTCCTAAGTATATATATATATATTTTTAAATTTTATTTATTTATTTATTTATTTATTTATTTATTTATTTATTTTATTATTATTATTTTTTTAAAGACCCCATTCATTTATTCATTTATCCCCCCCCTGCTGCCCGCGCTCGCTGGGTCAGCCAACCACGCCGTGCGGGTGGGGGTGGGCCCGCCCCCACCAGGAGGCCCCGGGAACCGAACCCGGGGCCTTCCCATATGGTAAACGGGAGCCCCACCGACCGAGCCACAGCCGCCCCTCCTAAGTATATATTTTATATGTTGATGTAATTCCAACCAAAACATTGCCTCTCTTTTTGGCAAAGGATAAGTTTTGGGCCTATAATTAGTATATTGGGTGGAAGAATGGATGAGATTAACCTGCTGTACCAACCATAGGGTGTGTCACAGTAGCAGTTCTAAAAATGAATTCAGTATGCAAAATAACTGAGTTCCTGTCACCTTTGCTATTTGTTCTAGGCAACCAATACATCGAGAGTCCCAACCTTCTTGACAGAAGAGATATGGGAAAATGCATAGAAAAAGTAGGAATTTCATCAGACTTGTCTTAGGGCAAGTTACTTAACAATTCTCTGAATCTATTTCCCCATCTGTAAAGTGGGGATATTGTCCCCATACACAAAGGGTTGGTGTGAATATTATGAACATTATGAGTTAATGTATATAAAGTGTTTAGAATAATGTTTGTCAGAGAGTGAGAACTAGATAAGTGTTGCTGTTATAATTATTTTTTTATACACAAAGGCCACTGCTGCCCTACCATCCATGGGAAATGCAGATTTTGCTTTACTAAGTGGTAACATTGGCCATTTCATTTCTTGCATGTCTGCCTGTAGGACCATGGACACTCATTTTCCAGAGAGCTGGCTGGGGCTAGAATTCTGTGGTCATGGAATGGACAAAAAACAACTGGCCCATACAAGGAACAAACCTACAGTACCTTTGACCACATTAGTAATGTGTTCTGAGCTAGACAAGAAATAGGACTCTCAAAACATGGATTAATCAAAGTCCCCAGAAAATTGCTTGATATTATGCTTCACTTTAGCTAGATTTATATAAGACCAAAAACATCTGGACGAGAAGTGAAAAAATGCAGATGTTTAAGCCTCATGATGAGAAACATCCGGATTTCTCGATTTTGGATTTGTTTATTTTTTCCTTTTATGAAAAAGAGAAGCCAAAAGAATTTTTAAAAAAATTCCATCATATTTTGCCTTTCTCTTAATCTGGGCAAAATCAAGCTTTGTTGTTGTTGTAGTAGATGTTTAAAATGCCCAAAAGCTGACTTAGAAGTGTTTTAGTTTGCTAAATGCTGCTGGGAGCAATATACTAGAAACAGACTGGCTTTTACAATGGGAATTTAGTAGGTTAAAGGCTTACAGTTCTGAGTCCATGAAAGTGTATCTTTTAGTTTGCAAAGGGGTGGCAATGCAAAGTACCAGAAATGGTATGGCTTTTATAAAGGGGGTTTATTTGGTGTAGAAGCTTATAGTTCCAAGGCCGTGAAAAGTCCAAATCAAGACACCATCATAGATGCTTTCTAACAAAAGGCAGCTACTGTTGATCCTGGGTCTGAAGCAAGATAGCCGTCAATCTCTGACTAGGTTTCAGCCTTCCCCACCAGGCTCACTGTATCCTCTTAAGCTACTCCATGGGCCCAGCCTTTTGGGGCTACGTACTTAAGCGATCCTGTAGTCCTTTTTCTTACATGGCAGGATCAAACATGATGGCTTCTTTTTCCTGTGCCTGTTTGAGTGAGTCTCTCTCTCAATACAGAGAGTGAGTCTCTCTCTGTATTTCCATTTACAGATCCAGCAAGGGAGCAGAGACTCAACCTGAGTCATGATTCTCTGATGTAGTCCAACCAAAAGCCCTAAAGCAATCTTATCAAGTAATCTCATCAAAGACCCCCTCAACTGAGTTTAATGCAACCAAAGGGTATCACACCCAGAAGAATAGATTAGTTTACAAGCATAATATTTCTCTTTTTGGGATTCACAAAATAATTTCAAACTGCCACAGTGTCCAAATCAAGGCTTCATCAGGCAATGCTTTTCTTCCTAAGGAGTGGCTGTTAGTGGTCCTGGATTCAACTCAAGTGTCAGGGCCCAATGGCAGTGTTTGCCAGTCTCTGTTTTCTCCTCCAGGCTCACTTTCTCCTCAGGGCCTTCTCTCTCAGTTTCTGGGTTCTTCTGTATCTCTGTAGCTTTTTTCTTTGTCTGGCTTTTTATTCCACTACTTATAAAGTACTCCAGTAAGAAGATTAAGACCCACCCTGGGTTATGCCTTACTGGAGCAATCTGATCAAATGGCCCTTAACTGATCTAATCTAACCAAAGGTTCACAGTAGGTTCAATATAAGAACATAATTTACTAGGTTCCACAAAAGACTCAAGCCAACACAGAAAGCTGTTTGTTATTATCACTAGATGAGCTGTTGCAAGAAGAGATTTTTTTTTAACTTAAAGAAGTCACCTGATCCATGAGTAGCATTTGTAAGAGATGGGTGCTTTGAAAGTGAGATAATATCTTGAAAGAACTGATGATAATAAGCTATCTGGGAAAATATGGCTGGTATGATACAAACAGTAAAGGAATGTTTATTAAAGAAATTCTTCTCAAATATTTTTTATTTCCTAAGAGGTCCTGACTTCACCTAAATGTGTAAGGAGTTAAGTGCAAAGAATGGTGCAATCCTTGACTTCTATTTGTGAAATGAATAGTGAATATTTGCTACCTGGAAACCAACACAGAGAGAGAGTTGACTGTAGGCATTAAGCAAAATAGGCATTTATGGAGTGTGATTTGAAGGAAATCAAATTTCATGAGGATGTCCCTGAAATAGCTATCACTAGCACTCTAAAAGACTTTTAAGTATGTTACATCATGATACTCCCAGGGAGTTGTCACAATCTGGTCCTATGATTACGCCAAACTCTTCTATCAAGAAGGGAAGTATATTTACTAGATAACACATTAATGACGGTATTGATTCATGCAATTTTAGAACTAGATGGGGCAATCATGGTCATCTATTACAATCCCTTAATTTTACTTATGTGAAAACCAAGGCTTGTAAGCTAATGATCTGCTCAAGTAATAAATATTGTTAACATGGAATGTCGAAGTCTACAATTTCGAGGCAACTGATGGTAAGTTTTAATAAAGGTGGAAAGAGATAGAGGCATACAGTAGGAGTAAGAGGGATTCTGGAATTCATGAAGGCACAGGACACATAGGGAATGTTGGGAATATGCCAAGGACAGGATTAGGAGTTAGATGGACACTGAGAAGTCATAAGATGCCCAAGATAAGTAAGCTTCACCTATGATTAATTTTGTCAATATGAAAAATAAAACATCGCAAATAGCATCCTCTTATGATTGCTCCATTTTCCATAGTGGTTAAAAATCATTCAGTAAGAAAAACTAAAACAGAGGGAGAGGGCTAGAGACGCGCCGAGGTGGCGGCAGAGGCTGAGGAGCTGGGTCAGGGTCGGCGAACCGGTGACCAGGGCGAGTGGCAGCGGCGGCCCGCGGGATTCTAAAGGAAGCGCTCCATTCAGTAATTTGTTTAATCAGTGCAAGTGAAATTAAGGAACAATGGACATAGAAAATGAGCAGATCCTGATAATTTAAGTGACTCTCTCTTTTCTGGTGATGAAGAAAATGCTGGGACTGAGGAAATAAAGAATGAAATAAATGGAAATTGGATTTCAGCATCCTCCATTAACGAAGCTAGAATTAATGCAAAGGCAAAAAGGCGACTACGGAAAAACTCATCCAGGGACTCTGGCAGAGACGATTCAGTCAGTGATAATGGAAGTGAAGTCCTTAGAAGTGGAGTAACTGTGCCAACCAGTCCAAAGGGAAGGTTGCTAGATAGGCGATCCAGATCTGGGAAAGGAAGGGGACTACCAAAGAAAGGTGGTGCAGGAGGCAAGGGTGTCTGGGGTACACCTGGACAGGTATATGATGTGGAAGAGGTAGATGTGAAAGATCCCAACTATGATGATGACCAGGAGAACTGTGTTTATGAAACTGTAGTTCTGCCTTTGGATGAGAGGGCATTTGAGAAGACTTTAACACCAATCATCCAGGAATATTTTGAGCATGGAGATACTAATGAAGTTGCAGAAATGCTAAGAGATTTAAATCTTGGTGAAATGAAAAGTGGAGTACCAGTGTTGGCAGTGTCCTTGGCTTTGGAAGGGAAAGCTAGTCATAGAGAAATGACATCTAAGCTTCTTTCTGACCTTTGTGGGACAGTAATGAGCACAAATGATGTAGAAAAATCGTTTGATAAATTGTTGAAAGATCTGCCTGAGTTAGCGCTGGATACTCCTAGAGCACCACAGTTGGTGGGCCAGTTTATTGCTAGAGCTGTTGGAGATGGAATTTTATGTAATACCTATATTGATAGTTACAAAGGAACTGTAGATTGTATACAGGCTAGAGCTGCTCTGGACAAGGCTACAGTGCTCCTGAGTATGTCTAAAGGTGGAAAACGTAAAGACAGTGTGTGGGGCTCTGGAGGTGGGCAGCAGTCTGTTAATCGCCTTGTCAAAGAGATTGATATGCTGCTGAAAGAGTATTTACTCTCTGGAGACATATCTGAAGCTGAACATTGCCTTAAGGAACTGGAAGTGCCTCATTTTCACCATGAACTTGTCTATGAAGCTATTGTCATGGTTTTAGAGTCAACTGGAGAAAGCACATTTAAAATGATTTTGGATTTATTAAAATCTCTTTGGAAGTCTTCTACAATTACTGTAGACCAAATGAAAAGAGGTTATGAAAGAATTTACAGTGAAATTCCAGACATTAATCTGGATGTCCCACATTCACACTCTGTGCTACAGCGATTTGTTGAAGAATGTTTTCAGGCTGGAATAATTTCCAAACAACTCAGAGATCTTTGTCCTTCAAGGGGCAGAAAGCGTTTTGTAAGTGAAGGAGATGGAGGTCGTCTTAAACCAGAGAGCTACTGAATATAAGAATTCTTGCAGTCTTAGATGTTATAAAAATATATATCTGAATTGTAAGAGTTGTTAGCACAGTTTTTTTTTTAAACTCTTGTTTTGGGTACAAGGCATTTCTGAAATTTTGTAAACTTATATTTAAGGGAAATTTTTTTAGTTTTTTTTTTTTTTTGAGGGTATAAAGGAGGGATTGAAAGGTAACCACCTCTTAAGTGGAATATTCTAATAAGCTACTTTTTATAAGTGCCATGTTTATGACCTAATCATTCCAAGTTTTGCATTGATGTCTGACTGCCACTCCTTTCTTTCAAGGACAGTGTTTTTTTAGTAAAATCACTGGTTTATACAAAGCTTTATTTAGGGGGTAAAGTTAAGCTGCTAAAACCCCATGTTGGCTGCTGCTCTTGAAATACTGTGCTTTGGGAGTAAAAACAAAAGTTATTTCTTTGTCTTAAAGAATTTTAAGAAAATGAGTTAGTCATGAGACTTATTCATCTTTCCAGGGAACATACTGATTGGTCTTAAAGACTAGACAGTTCAGTAAATGGTGGCTGGAACATCTATTTTTCTACAAAACTGGAAAAATGAACCCAGTTTTACAAGAATGTATGACAAAATAAAACATGTGAAGCAGTGAAAAAAAAAATCATTCAGTAAAATGTTGTTTGAGCTTGGATCAGCTCATTTAACAGGTGAAGGAAAAAACCTCTAAGATTTACCTCTAAAGACTCAAAGTGTCGAATGACTAAGCTGAGATTTTGGGAGTTGGTTTTGATGATCAGACAGTGCTCAATTGCACAAACATATGGCAAGCAAAACCACCTTCAGATCAGAGTAAGTCTTTGGCAATGTATATGGAGAAAATACAAATTAACTGTTCTCAAATGCTTTTAAAGGCATGGATAAAAATAAATTAAGAAAATACTCAGCACACCTGGGTTTCTCCAAGTTAAAAAAAAAAAAAAAAAAGAAAGAATTTTCTACTCAGAGTTTCCTAGTCTTTTTGAAAGTGCTTGCATACAATGAACAGAAGCCTAAATTAGGAGATATCTTTGTTCAAGAATTAGGATAAAAATCCATGTAACTTTTCATTGATTACAATTAATTATCACAGGATGGCCTTTTTGTCTAAGACAGTGGAAATCTACCTGGAAATAAAAATATAGGGAAGCGGCTGTGGCTCAATCAGTAGGGCTCCCGTTTACCATATGGGAGGCCCCGGGTTCGGTTCCCGGGGCCTCCTGGTGAAGGCAAGCCCGCCCGCACGGCGTGGTTAGCTGACCCAGCGAGCACAAGCAGCAAGGGGGGGGATAAATGAATAAATAAATAAAATCTTAAATATATATATATATATATGCATTAAAGAGAAATAAAGAGAAATATAGAATATCAGTATCGAAGTCAAGGTTCAACCATTGCACCATTCTTGACCATTTATTATTTCAATTTAAAAACAGTAATTCTGCCAGTGGAGACAGAAAACATGTTGTCAGCATTTTTCCTTAAGCACAATGGAAACACAAAGCCATATACCAGGCAGTAAAAATTGTTTAAAAAACTCAGTGTTTCAAGACAAGCCAGATTGTAAACTACTCGTTTAATTTATTTTGTACTGATGACAACTCACATGAAATTAGCATTATTCGGTTGAAAAACTTCTTTTTTCCGTTCCTTTCCTTCAATGTTAGCAAACCCAGTTCTAAGTCATATTGTGGAAGATGAGAGTCATCTATCTCCCTCCTTGCTTTCCAATTCCAGCCACAGCCCAAGAATGATTAAACATTTAAACTTTGGAAAGCCAAAGCCAGACAATATTCCTTCATTCATGGCAGTTCTTTACGCATTTTTTCTACTCTTCTACCAATGGTTTCCTTTAATCTCTTGAAATTTGGAATGTTAACAGTTGGAAGGGTTCCTAGAGATCATCTTTATCCTCTTTTCTTAAAAGATGGGGAAAGTGAGACTCAGAAAGTTTAAGTGACTTATCCGAAGTCAGAAAACTAATTAGTAACAGCTGAAATTAGAATCCAAGATTCCTGGTTGACTAGACTCTTTCTATGATACCACTAAGTCTCTCAACAATTCATAAACCAGATTCTTAACGTATTCATCCATTCATCTACCTTTTTTTAGGTGGAGGGGAGCCAATGTCTTGGCAATTCACAAAACTTTAAATCCTTTCAAACATCTTTATGCCACACAGATCCTTCTGTGAGAACATAAAATATTTACTCCAATATACTATATATACAAAGAGGCTGAAATCAAAAGTGAAACTTCCTTTTCCACAGCCACGACCACCACCTGTAAGAGAGAATATATATTAGTCTGAACTATGCACACTTAACTAATCCTTAAATTTGGTCTTCCTAGTCAAAGTAAGCTGAAAATATTTTCTAGATACTGTATGACATTATTGGATTCTACCTTTCTGATTGGGATGAGTTTTTGGATATGAGAGGACTATGGCATCAGATCACCAAGATCCAAATTCCAGATTTGACTTTCCTTTGGAAAACTTACATAACTCTCAGTTCCTCACCTTTCTCAGCTATAATATACAGATGAGCAGAATTATGATAACAGTAGTGCTCTTTCATAGAATTGTTGGGAAGATTAAATGAGTATGTAAAGTGCTTAGTAGAGAGCATAGCGTATAGTAAGTATTATAAATGTTTAAGCTGTTACTTGTATTTACCTCTGTGCTGCATAGGAAAAAAAGATAGCTCAGTAAATTAATGCCAACACTGAGCTTTACAGGGAGTATTTTAAAAGATTTTAACCATAAAATATATGGAAGGAAGGGCCTTGCTAATTACAGTCTTGCCTTTTTATTAGAGCTTGTGGAGCAGGTCCTTTAGTTAAAAACATCATCGTAGTCTTTATTCCAATTTATTATTTTATTCCATATAACATTTTTTTCAAGTTAGAATGCAATTTAGACTTTTCAATAATTCAGTAAATAGATCTTCCAGCTACTCTGAATTAGTAAGTTGCGACTGTACCTCAGTTCTCTCCTCTCACCAAAAAATAATAAGCTTGGATATTTTTTAGAAAAAAGTAGTTTTTCAACCTGCCAAATTCTCTAAATTTCCCAGTCACCAAGGTCTCAACAGGTTTGAAAGGCCAAAATAATAGAGAGGAAGTACACCAGGCCAACAAGCCATTGGATAGTTGTGGTTTTTAGGCAATCACAAGCTGAAATGAGTCAATGGTGTGATATAGCTGTTTAGAAAGCAAATGCAGTGTTAGAATAGAGCAATACAAATAGAGTGCTCAGTTCAAGGGAGGAACTTGGCACTAGTCAGACCACATCTGGGAGGCTGTGTTCATTGCTGGGCACCAACGTTCTAATAGGAACTTTGCCAGTCTAGAGAGATTTCAGAAGAAGATAGCCCAGATGGTAAAGCTACTGAAATCATGCCATGGAAGGGATGATTAAAGGAACTCTAAGTGATTTTCCTGAAATAGAGAAGATTTAATCAGAATATGACATAGAAGCAAAATTACACATATTCAGTGTAGCCCCTGTTGGAGAACAAGGATAATGCGTAGAACTCATAAGGAGGCAAATTTAGGCTCAGTATCAGAATGCTCTATCTAAGGCTATGAACTACAAATAAATAAAATGGACTGCCTTACAAAACAGTAAACTCTTTCACTGCAAATTATCAGAGACTGACAAAATGAAGAAAGGATGTTTAGTTTTAGAATAAGATTGAAATAGTGGATATCTAAGAATATTTCCATCTTTGATCTATGATTGTAGCCCTGTGATTATATACTCAGATTGCTTAAATAGCAATCTAATGGCTTGTCCTTTTTATTATTAAGTTTTGCTGCAGGAAACAGTGCCTCAAGCAATGGGGCTCCTGAGGGCTCTAGAGACATCCAGACCCTAAAAGCAGGGCAGACAAACTCAGGAATTCAGCACTCTGTCAGTGGGCATACTTTGGAATTTATGCTCCCCAGTGTAATAGAGTTAGACTCATTTATAGTTTCCTTACACATGGCTCTTCTACCCCTTTTATTTGAACCTATAGTTAGCAATATACTTGTTAGCTATATGTACAAGAGACTTAAATCTTTGGTCCATTCACGTGCCAATTGAGCCCTGAATCTCAGCAGAGTTGCAACACTTACTCTCCAGTTCAATGGACTCACCCAGGACAACTAACAAGGAGATGATGATGGGCAACACCCATCCCAAGGAACAGAGAGTGTTTGCAACTACAAGCAAGATGGTCTCACCCATCTGCCCCATGGGATCTAAACCCCTTCTCATTTAGAAACAGAGTGAGCATCACCATCCCCAAACCCTCAAGATTGAGGACCGAACAATGGACTAAGGTAGGCTTATTATTATTCTAGAAATTGAAGAACTTTTATCATTGATATGATAAAAACCAGAGGTTCTAATGGCTTGCCTTTTAATCCATCCTGGGCACTACTGTCAGACTAATCTTTCTGCTTAGCTTTTGTTTGCTCTCTTTCTCTCTCTCTCTCCCCGCTTCTCTCTCCCTCTCATCGTTCATACACACTCACACACATTTAAAATAGCTGAGACTTATATATGGAATTCACTGTGTGTCAAGCAATGTTCTAAGATCTCTATGTATATACATACATACACAACAGAAAACACACACTTTATATATGCCTGCCTCTTATCTACTGCTTTGATTCCAAACTTCTTCATTTATTTTTTTGTACCTCCATCTAATGGACTCCTCCCTCTTGACATCATCATTTCTCCCTTTTCTTCAAAACATATTCTCTACTCTTTAAGCCACCCTAGTTAGAGGAAACTCATATTTTACCCCTTACCTTTGTATGCTCTATACTTATTCCTAAAATTCTCCCTATTCTTCCATCCACAAAGCCAAATGCTACACATATTTCAAGGCTGAGATCTGGTCATCTGACACTTTGAGTACTACAGCCCACTTTGACCCTCTCTCTGCATTTGTAAACAGTCTCTAAATTTATCTAACCCACAGTTTTCTAAATAAAAAACCATAATGCCCCCAAATAAAAAGTGATTGTCTGTCCAAGTTAACCCTGCTAGTTAGTGCAGATCCAGAAAGTGAATTCATCCCTTTCTGTTCTTGGTCTGGGTACATTAGCATGTTATTTTTTTATATCTGCTCTTTTTGTCTTCTCAGGTGGATTCTAAGCTCCTTAAGAATAAGGACTACTCCATTTTCACTTTTTTATTTTTAATCTCCAGAGAACTCTTCACCTTGTTCAGCACATAGGTGTCACTCAGGAAGATCTTGTTAATTAATTGACTCCACTTGGAAAATTTTATTGAACACCTTCTCTTGTCAGGCACTGTTCTAGTCATGGGGATACTGCAGTGAGCAAAACTGATACAAATGTATGTCCTCATGGTGCATACATTCTAAGAGATGATGAATACATTCTTTTAAGATGAAATAAAAAGAAAAATCTGGTAAAGAAGGACAAGTTGAAAGAAGAGTTCATCTGGTTTGCCCTTCTGTAAAACTTCCTTGCACACCACCAAACTGATTTGAACTAAACAACTGACTTTGCCATGTGGAAGAATTTTGAAAAGTGGATTCGTTTCCCTGGGGTTTTAACATACCCATTAGAAAGGTCATCTGCCATGTTTGTATGAATGAAAATAAGTCTTAGAAGCTTCCACTCCTATCCTGACTAGCTAGATCCAAACCAAGTTGACCACCACTAAGAACAGAATGATTGAGATTAACTGTCCAAAGCCACAGCTATCCAATGAGCCCTGTTATCTGATTTTATATGAAAATCTAAACACCCTATCTCTAGCAGTTAAAGATATTATTTTAAGCTACTAAAAGCCAGAAACAGCTAGTCAGCACAAACATTGAAATCAATCAGTAGATATTTATTATCAATTATATGCTGAACATTGTGCTAGAAATGCAGGGGAATCCAGAGTGTAAGTCATGGCCCCTGCTTTCCATAATGCTAGATAAAGAATCAAATGTAGGATACATGGTAGGGAAGCAGAAACTCTGTCAAGTTTATTTAAATGGTTGTAAATAGAAGAGTACCAAGTGTGAAATATAAGGACTTCATATGAATCACCATTACTTCACCAAATAAAGAATATCTGTAAGAATTTGAGGAAGGGGATGACATAAAGTCAGTAATGAGAGCTCCAAGTTGACTAAGCCTGAAAATGAGCAAATTCTGATGTTGTGCCTCAATGGATAAAATTCTGTTCCTGAGAGAGTAGCCCCAAGTTGAAGGAGCTCTTTTTCTCCCTACTCTTCACTTCCCCCACAGACCAATGCAGACTATGGAATGTGAGTCCACAAACCGCCACATCTCCACTCTTTACCTTGTGAGGAGGCCAAAAATGTTTAGCTATGTCAGTGGATCCAATGGCCAAACCTCATATTTTTATGCATAAATAATTGGGAATATGTGTAACACTCTGTGCTGAGGGTTTTCAGGGACTATGAGGGTGTAAATCATCTTAGACTGCTGAATAAATGCAGTTTGATAAAGAAATGTACACAGGTTTACACATATAAATTCACAGATATTAATATGCTGGAACATTTTCTCCAGCAACCTACAAATAACAACTGGGCCTCAAATATTTCAAAAAGATTTATAAATCCAGTAACAGTTCCTTTGCTGTTTCTCCTTTAGGAGCTACAACTGATGAATTTTGTATGAATTCTAACAGCTCACTCAGTGGCCTGTAAATTCCAGATGCTTGAATGAGGAGACTGAATATCAAGGTGTGAGGGTTAAATCCAAAACCAGTTTTTACAATCCTGTATATTCTAGTCCCATTTCACAAGAACTCTCTAAAGAAAGAGAAAGCTGCTCTTGGGAGGAATCTTCTTTTTAGTTCAGAGACTTTATTTTATTCTCTGATAAGTTCTTATGAAGCAAATTTGGTTAACTTTCTATAGAATAATATTTCTGAACTTATTTTTGCCTCATGAAACCTTTCCTTCAGAAAAATATGCACCCATAAATATGTATCATTTGCTCACAATTTGAGGAAATTAATGTATCTCCAAAAACCCATCTAGGGGGGGCCATTAAGAACCAGTAGTCCCCAAATTAAGAGTGCCTCTCTAGAACTTGAAAACTGAATATATGATCATGTAAGAAGAAGGAATATAGGAAATATAACAATGCTTTCAAGTGACGCAAAAATGCAAAGAATGTGAGCAATCCAGAATTATAGCCCTGATAGCCCCATCCCAGGAAAAAATCGAAGAAAGATATGTGTGGAATTGTCATAAAACTGTAAGCCTTTTATTCTGCAAAGATTAAAGCAGAATATGCTTAAAGATATTCTTGAAGAATGTAGAAACTGTGATCCTTGGCTACTACCATTTTTTCCTATTTTTCCTGCCAAACAAATGTTATGAAAGAATATCTCCAATCATTCACTCTACCCTGAGGGTTAAAAACATGTACAGGATGGAAACTGGCAGAAACTGAGGTTGGCAGACTCAACTGCCTTGCTAAAGCTTCTAATGATCTTCAAGGGCTCTAGGGATAAGGGAGTTGCCCTTTTTGGAGAAAATCAGGTCACAAAATGAGTGTCCAACTCTTCAGAACAATTAAACCATGTCAGGAAATACAAGTAAAAAGTTCTTTAGTGTAGATCCCATGATTTCAAAATGTTGTATTTTACATTAAGAATCTATAGGAAATACTCTTGCCAGCACAAATGATCAGGAACACTTCTCACATGGACAAGCTGGGAACAAAACATTAGAGACATCATATCTTGGAAGCAAATAAGTAATTGAAGCTTGAGACAGGATTCCTTGGGGATAAAATTCTCAAAAAGAATTCTATAGCAACCAAAAACTTCCTCAGATATCACCAGATTTCTAGGGATCTTTTCATTGTAGTCCTGCCTTCAGGAAAACCAAAATCATGCTATTCTCGGTTTTTAAAAAATAATTAGGTGTCTTAAAAAACTTTACTGAGTTCTTCTTATATATTCTGCACTTTTCTGGTCACTACAAGCACAAGAGAGGAAAATGGATTTGGCTTCTATTCTTTATTTGTTTGTTTTTAAATCCACTTTTTAATTTCTTATATGATTCATTTATTTTTAACAATATTTCAGCTGATTGTTTTTTATTTAGTTTTAAAGAAGATTTAGATTACATAATTGTTACTTCAGAAATATAGGGAATTCCCATGTACCAAACCCTTCACCCTCCCACACTTTTCCCCATTAACAACATCTTTCATTAGTGTTGTACATTTGCTACAATTGATGAAAACATACTGAAGCATATCTACAAACCATGGTTTAGAGTTTACATGATGGTTTACATCTGGCAGCACAGAATTTCATAGGTTTTGAGAAAATTTTTAATGGTCTGAATCCATCATTGCAATATCATGCAGGACAATTCCAATGTCCCCAAAATGCACTATGTTCTACCTATTCTTCCCTCCCTTCCCCTTGGAAACTATGGTAACCACTAAGTTTCAATTTTTGAAGAATAAGGTTCATAGTTACATGCATTAATTTTGAAGGATTGACAAACTTGTCTGTTTTCCTTTATTAGGCACTACCTATTTACTCGAGAGATCTTTGCCCCTCTTTTTGAGAACATAGCAGGACTCCCTAGGATGGAACTTTAGTATTTTCTTGTTCATTGTGTGGGTCTCCACCCACTGAGATAATACACTATGCCAAGATGAACATATTCATATTCCACTGAAGCATGCTCCAGTTGCACCCCTTCCCACATATACCCCCTCCACTGATGCCTTGCACCACTGACCCTCCCCTGCCATATTTGCAAAAAGAACAATTCCACCATTGCAGTTTCAACCACAGCCCTACAAATCCCCAGAGTTCGCCTGTTCCTTCCTCCAGCCTTCCCCTCAGTTCCATGGATAGTCCAACCAAACCCCTTCACACTGCTCACACTTACTTTCTAGCACATCCATGCACCACCATCACCCCCACCCACTGCCAAACCACCCCTTTTCACCTTATGATAGGATTTGCCCATATTGAATGTCAGCTCACCACACTCTACTCCCTTTCTGTCTCCTGATAACCTACCCCCAGTTCCATGGATAATCCAATCTAATCCCCCACCCTGCTCACCCTCACCCTTAGATTCAGCACCCTCGAACCCACTCACATCCCTGTACCACCATCACCACATCCACTGCCCAACCACTGTCTTCCAATATATCATAGGATTTGCCCATATTGAGCATTGGCTCACCATACTCTACTCCATTTCTGACTCCTGATAACCTATCTTTCAGACTCTAGCTCTGTGAGTCTGCTCAATAGGCTCAGGTCATATCAGTGAGGTCATGCAATATTTGTCCTTTAGTGACTGGTTAACTTCACTCAACAAAAAGTCTTAAAGATTTATTCATGTTGAAGCTTGTGTCAATACTTCATTCCTTCTTACAGCTGAATAATATTCCACTGTATGTATATACCACATTTTGTTTATTCATTCATCAGTTGTTGGACATTTGGTTTGCTTCCAACTTTTGGCAATAGTGAATAATGCCGCTATGAACACTTACAGTGCCTGGGCTGCCTCTCCCTGCTCGCCTATCCCTCAAACTGGTTAGTCTTTTTTTTAGTAGGCACTGGGGATTGAACCTGGGACCTTGTTTATGTGAGGCAGGCTTTCAATCACTGAGCTACACCCACTCCATCAGTTAGGTGGGCTTCTGAAGGCTTTTGTCTGTCTGTCCCTGCCCTCTTTTCCCTCAGGCAAGTTGGGATTCTGACAGTTTGCCAGCTGTCTCTCTTGTCTTCCTTCTCTCTGGGGCTGTTGGGTGACTGTCAGCCCACCCTCTCACTCACTCAGTTCCTCTCTTTCCCAGGGCTGATGGGTGTGACAGCCTGCCTGATCAGCTCACCCTTCCACTCTCCCTGGAGCTGCTTCAGTACTGGTTGACATCCTTCTTTATTCCTCTGGGCCATCCACCCTATCTACCCTTCCCTCTACACATCTCTTTCCCTGAGTTGCCTGGGTGCCGGTCCCACACATGTTTGCCCCTCAGTTCCCTCACCTCAAGGGCCTGCTAGGTACCAGGACGCTCCCCTGGTTTACCAGGGGCTTTCCACGCTCTCAAAGCCAGCTGAGCACTGGTTTTCCAACCAAAGTCACCCTGTGGTTTCACTGTCCCTCTGAGCCTTCTGTGTTCTGGTTTGCCTGCCTTATCTCCCATGGCTACCCTCTCCCCCATCCCACTGGGTCACCTCTCTCTAGCTGCTGTCTCCAATGGCCACCTCAGTCCTGTGGCTTTCCTTCTGCCAGGTAAACATACCCACTTTCCTGCAGTTTCTGGAGGAGGACTGCAGCCTGCTGTTCCTTACTCACCATCTTGCTTCTTCACTCCTATTCTTAAGAAACTGGCAGCCTAGTGGGGGAGATAGACGTGTAAGCATGTAATTATGATTAAATGCTCTAAATGCATTAATAGAAATATAAACATACCTGATAGTACAGAAGAAGGAGAAACTAAGTATGCTTAAGGAGGTGACATTTTGACTTGGATCTTGAAAAAGGAGTAGATATTTGCTAGGTGGCCAAAGGGAAGAAGGGCATTCCAAGTAAAAATGGCAGAAAATACAAAGGGATCAAGAAATGAAATAGCAAGCATGTCTGGGGAACTGCAAATAGGATATAATTTTCAAGCATAATCTGACAAGTTAAGAAGAATAAAGTGCTTCAGTCACCCACAATGATTTTCAATGACCACATCTATTACACTCAAGAGATTTATAATTAAAGATTATGTTGACATAGTGGAACTTTAAAGAATTTTTAAACTTGATATAGGGTCTGTGAAATGGCTAACACTGCTTAAAAAAAAAATACATACCTTTTCCTCAAGGAACATTTTTCTGTATCTTCTACCCCCTAAACCCAGTCCTTTACAGAAATGCACATTTTAAACCTCACTGCTGAAACATCCATTTCTATGAAAACATATGAGTGATGACTGCCTACTGCCTTTTAAAGAAGTCAGTGAAGTTCCCTACTAAACTAATAAGATAGAATTTGTTTTTACTTTTTTTTATTGAGGTGAAAGTCATATAACACAAATTAACCATTTAAAAGTATACAACTCAGTGGCATTTAGTACTTTCAAAATGTTGTGGAACCACTACTCTATCTAGTTCCAAAATATTTTTATCACCCCAAAAGAAAACCTATATCCTTTAAGCAGTTCCCTCTTCCTTAGCTGTTGGTAACCACTAATTTACTTTCTGTCTCTATGGGTTTACCTCTTCTGGATATTTCATATAAATAGAATTATACAATATGTGACATTTTGTGTCTGGCTTCTTTCACATAGTATAATGTTTTTGAGGCTCATCCACATCAGTATTTCATTCCTTTTTTGTGGCTAAGCAATAGCTATTGTATATTTATATCACATTCTGTTAATCGTTTATCTGTTCATCCATTGATGGGTATTTGTGTTGTTTTCACTTTTTAACTATTGTGAACAGTACTGTTATGAACATTCATGTACAAGTATTTGTTTGAATACCAGTTTTTAGTTCTTTTGAGTATGTATACCTAGGTGTGGAATTACTGGGTCCTATGGTAATTCTATGTTTACCTTTTTGAGGAACCACCAAACTGTTTTCCACAGCAGCTGCAATATTTTACATTCTTAACAGCAGTGTATGAGGATTCAAATTTCTCTATATTCTTGCAAACATTTGTTATTTTCCATTTTAAAAAAATAAATATTGCCGTTCCAGTGCCTATGAACAAGATAGAATTAGCCACAAGACAAAACATGGAGAGAAAATCTACTTCAAGACCACTTTGTTGTGCTATCATTTGAAGTAGAGAAAATCTTAGTTTAGTCGCTGCCTGGAACTTTAAAATCTATAGAGAACACTATTGGTTGAAACAATCATCATCTTTAAGTCATGAATATCATATATTTTTTTGTGTTAGCTTCATTCTGGATATGTGTTTGTGTGTGTGTGTATGTGTAGTCTTTTTAATCGCAATGTTCATTAAGAGAGTAGATGAAAGTGCCTAACCAGATCTAAGATACATTAGACCAGATAAGTTAGAATATATTTCCTCATTAGCATTAAAACCTACAGTTTTAATCAGTAGGGCTCCCGTTTACCATATGGGAGGCCCCGGGTTCGGTTCCCGGGGCCTCCTGGTGAAGGCAAGCCCGCCCGCAAGGCGTAGTTAGCTGACCCAGCGAGCACAAGCAGCAAGGGGGGGATAAATGAATAAATAAATAAAATCTTTAAAAAAAAAAAAAAAAAAACCTACAGATGCCATTTTCCTTGTTAAATGCTAATTTTATAAAAAAATCTTAGCCTGTTAAACCCTAGATCAGCACAAGATTTCTTTATAATCAGTTAGAGCTACAATAATTTTTGAGTGATTTCAATTCTGATCACACACCAGAGGGAGTCAAGCTGCTTGGGTGGGGTGAGCAGCATAGAGTTTTGTATGAAAATTCTAGTACTGAGCAATCTTCACGAAGCCAAAGCATCTGGAAGAGCAGTAAAGAGTATTCCTAGGATCCTGGGGCCAGATTATATGATTAGCCTTGACTTCCAGAAAATGAGACTTGCAAACACTTGCCAAAATTAATTATCCCACAGATGACCTCAACAACAACAAACAGCGTCATATCCAAAGCGAAGATCAAAATTTCAGCACTATTTTGTCTTTAAATATATACACTGTAAAAACTGCAAATCATACTACTGGCCAGATCACTATCTACAAATCTAGGAAATTTCTAGATATCTAGGTCTTTCCATGAGCCCAAATGTACAAATCAACACCTAAGGAAGAGCTACTTGAACATCTGAGTGAGAAGACACCATAATGGAAGACTGAAGAAAGATGAAGTAGGATGGGGAGAGTTTTCTCCTGTAGAGTTTTTCAAGTTTCAAGTAAAATAAATAACAAAGGTAATCACATGTTTTCATTATTGGAACTTTCATAGCCATTAGAATAGAAGGTACCTCCTCCCCATGGAGAGAAATTTAAAGTGAGCCTGGGAAGGTCCACTCCCTGATAGAAAATATCTGCCCTATTAGTCTGCCTTAGTGTCTGAAAATTTCAACATTAAACTCATTCTTTTACATTCAGGCATTATCTACATGGGATGTCAAATTCCACATATTAACATATTACAATCAAAAGAGGCCAGGATCAACACTCAATTTTTTTGCCATACAAAAAATATATTAATAGCATTCCAAATAATATGATAATGACTTCTGCAATTATGAGTTTGTATGGAACACAATGTTTAATATTTTAAGTGTATTATTTCATTGATTCCACCCTATGCAGAAGGTAATTTTATTATTCCTCTCTTCCGAATAGGATAGGGTTCAGATATTGTAAGGGACTTGGGCAAGTTCATACAATCTGCTAGTGACAAAACTTGGACTCATTACATATATAAAAATTCCAACTTAATGAAGAAGAAAAAATTCAAAATCCCAATTTTTAATCAATGTATAGAAATAGGTGAATGTTACCATCAAAAAATAATTTTCTTCCAATGATATAAAATGATTCAGCATTCTCTAGAGAACCTGATATATTTAAGTGTTAAGCGTTTACCTAAGGGAGATGCTGCCAGCATTTGAGGTTAGTGAGAAAAATTTATCTAAAACATTAAAACCATTTTGAAATTAGACTACATGTTCCTGAAAGACAAGAATTATACTACAAGATATTTTGTAGTCATTCTTCTAAGTTAGAAATAAAACTAGTATTTCTTAAATATCTAATGGGTGTTAAGTATAATGGTGCATATTATTATTATTTAGTATTAGATTTGGTTTCAAGTGACAGAAAACCCTAAGTAGATGATCCAGAGTATTATTACACATAATAATCTCAGGAATCCAGGTTCCCTTTAACTTGTTCTACTTTGTGGGAAATTTATTCCCAAGATCATTTCATGTTTCAAGATGGCTGCTGGAGTTCCAGCCATTATGCCCTCATACCAGCTTGCAAGGGGAAGGGGCAGAGAAGGGAAGACTTTCTTTAAGGTGACTTGCTGTAAGTCAAACATTCCACTCCCACATTTGTCCCTGTATTCATTAGCTATTGTTATATTACAAATTACTCCAAAATTTAGCATCTTAAAACAACCTGCAGTTTTGAGGATTAGTAATCTGGGAACAGCTAAGCTAGATCCTCTGTCTCACAGTCTCTTACAATGCTGCAATGAAGGGGTGGGCTGAGGCTACGGTATCATCTGAAGGCTCGACTCAGAACCAGATCTGCTTCCAAGTTTACTTGCATGGCATTTGGGACAATAGTTCTTTGTTTGCAGTTGGTTAGAGGCTGCTCCCTGTTCTTTACCAGTTTCTTGTCTCTCTAATATGATCCTGTGGCAATTTGATATTGTTTATGAATTCCAAAAGGAGATATTGATTATGTTTTTAACTGGTCTGTTCCTCTGGGTGTGATACCATTTGATTGTATTAGATTCAGCTGAGATGTCTTTGATTAAATTATGTTAATATTAGGGCTTTCATTCCACTACGTCATGAGGGCATACAGGATTGAGTCCCCACCCCCTTGGTGGACTGATAAAACAGACTCTCACTTGGAAGTAGATGGAGAGAAGATACACAGAGAATCTTGCAGCCCCAGAAAGGAGATGAGCCTGATAGTTTACAGCTGACCTTGTGAAGAGAACAGAGAAGCTGAGACGCCTTGAGAGATAAGCCTTATGCCAGCCTACAGCTAAGATCAGAAGAAGCTGGATCCAAGGAGTCTTAAGAGGGAAGAGGAAGGCTGAACCTTTGTAGATATCGCCCGCAATCTTGCGTCAACATGAGGTTGTCCTGAGTACCTTTGTGGCAACGGATGTAGGCCATTTTAAAATAGCACATACCACTAAGAACTGTGTGGGAGAGAGTGTTGTCTACGGGGTGAACTGTGGTCTATGGTTGGTGGCAAGGCCCCAGAATGTGTAAGTCCATTGAGGGTGGTGGGCAACACTTGTGGGAGATGTTTGTGAGGGATGTGGTGGGAGGTGTGGGAGGTGGGCAACATGGGAATCCCAGTGGGTTTCGTGTAATATTTTGGGTATCTAAGCACCTCTTAAAATATATTTATATATATACATAAATAACATTTTTGTAAGCAAATGCACATATATGCATATACATTTATATATCATTTTGCAAATGTTGGTATGTATTGTGAAAATTTTGGTTTTTACCCACAATAAAAATAAATAAATAAATAAATAAAAAAACGTGACAACAAACTTTGGGTGAGAAAGTACCTCTTATGGTACCTTGAGTTGGACTTTTTAGGCTCTTGTAAATATAAGCTTCTACCCCAAATAAATACCCTTTATAAAAGCCAACAGAGTGCTGGCACTTTCTATCTGCACCCCTTTGGCTGACTAATTCAGATCCCATTTTGCAAAAATTAGTTACATGACCACACGGAGCTGCAAAAGAGCCCTGTAAATGAAATCTTTACTCCACGTCATTATGTGCCAGTATAAAATTAATGATTCTGTTACTAAAGAAGGATTTATTTACTTTTATCCATTTTTACCCGCCCTCCACCCGTTTTTTGCTGTTTCTGTGTCCCTTCGCTGGGCAGCTCTCTGTGTCCATTTCCTGCCCTCTCTTCTCATCCTTCTCCTCCTGTCTTCACTGGGATTTGATCCTCGGAACCTCCGATGTGGGAGAAAGGCTTCCTACTACCACCTGTACCTTAGTTCCTGGTTTTTCAGTGCGTCTCGTCTTGGCTCTCCCTTGTGTCACTCTCCTATTACGTCATCATCTTGCTGCGTGGCTTGCAGGGCCTGGTGGCGCACCTGTGCAAGGGGCCTGACTGCTCACCTGTTTGCAAGGCCTGACAGCACACCTGCACATGGAACCTGGTGGCTCACCCCTTCACAGGGCCTGGCAGCTCACCCACTCACAGGGACTGGCAATGCACCTGTGCCCAAAGCCTGGTGGCCCACGCAACTTCTATATTTTTCTTTTTTTTATTTTTACCGGGACGTCCTGGGGGTCGAACCCAGGTCTCTCCATATGGGAGATGGACACCCAACCACCCGATCCACATCTGTCCCCCTGCTATATCTCTTAAGGTTGACCAAAGATACCCAAAGTTACAGTCTTTTCCCATCAGGATGGTCATATAATAAATGAGGCTTAGTTTATCACCAGCATTCTAAAAACCAGACCTAGGGAGAAAAACTAGGTCTGGGGACACATGCATGATTTCTAATATAGCGAATGTTTAGCCTACCCTGATTATCACAAAATCAGGACAGCAAGAATATTCACATAGTACCTTATTTCTGACAGAACTTCTATGAGTGCCCTAAAGCAAAAGAAATCTTGAGCATATAGGGTACTTGGGAAATGATGCCTATTTAGAAAGGCAAGGATCTCACAGAGACAGGAAATATAATTTGTGAATTTTAATGACAGATGAGGTTAATGTCAGTAAATGTATGCACTTATCAAGCATTCTAAAAGCAACCTTGAAAAGTAATTCATATATTAAGGCCCATAAATGGAAACCACCAGACCCTGTTTTAGTTAAGTCTTGCTTTGTTAAGAAATTGTCTGTCAATTCTGCCTAAATGTACTGAGATATCAAAGGCCATTCAAAGCCAACACAAATGTCAATAGACTGAGAAATGGTTATCAGAATTACCAATGCAATTACTTGGAAAATTTACACAGGCTGGATAGCTGATCCCATAAGTTTAACCAAAGAACATGGGCCCCTCTCTCTTTGAAGGTCAGTTTCTTCCAAAAAGTGAGTGGTTCCACAAAAGACCCACAATGAGAACTGAACAATGCTGTAGGCTGATCATTCCAGATTCCAGTGTAGATTTATTTTCCTTCATACTCATCATTTTAACCTAACTATAAAATCCATAATAAGGTACTTAGATAATCTTGCCGTCTTGAAAACATGAGATTTGATAAGTAGATTCTCCTTGGGTAACGTTTTCTTGATGCATTTAATAGTAGCTCACAATGAGACCAGTGGGGAGATACCAAAAATGTATTAAGTACCTACTGTGCATGTAATTTGCATACATCTTATTTAATCCTCTCAATACTGTGTTAGGTAGATATTATTATCTCTGTTTTAGAGAAGAAATAAAGGTCCACAGAAGTCAAGTAACTGATCTAATGTTAATGAACATCTATAAAGTGACAGAACTAAAGATCAAATCTAGAATCTATGCTCACTCTGAGAAAGTAACAGCCAAAAAAGAAACAAAGGTTTTTCTAGGTCTTCTTTGAGAAAGAGAAAGAGGAACTGGCAGATGGACTTTCTGAATTACATTTGTGTGATTCTGTATGGATTACAAAACGCTTTTATGAGCACTATCTCTTCGAATTCCAACAACAACCCCATGAGGAAAGTGTTATTATTACAAACAATAAACTCAAACCAAAACATACACATAGATATTTCTGGAATGCCCAAGTCTTTGTCTCATTCTGTTATACTACTTTCTATTCCTTGTGAAAAGTACCTCTTCCAGTTAGCACTCCATGTTTCAGCTTGCTTCTGTCCTTCTCATTTTGACCACTTGCTCTCATTTCTTAACCATTAGTAAAAATGCCACCCAAGAAGCTTGGGAAAGAGACCACCTTGACCTTAAAGGTGAAAAATTGGAAACTATAATATAATCCTGATTATTTTAAGTTCTATTGATTGGAGGAAAGATGTTAACCTTTGAGCAGAGATGGTTAAATCTTCTGTAACTTTTTACTGCAGTGAATTAAAAAATATAGCAGACAAAATTTCCCTTGCTGAAAAGAAAAGAGAAGTTTAAGGAAATTCACTGTTAGTCCTTAAATCTTTTTAAAATTTGCCAAAAGGTAGTGTTGTTATACAGGGTAAAATAATTTACTTGGTTTCTATCTGAGTTTCATAAATTATCATCAAACAGGTTCTAACTTTAATTCTCTATAGGAAGTTAGAAATCGTTTGTAGAGAAGAGGAATTTAACACATTTTAAATGGCCTTCAAGAGAGAAACAAAATGAGTCTTACAAAAAAATGGAAGAGAAAGAAAGAAAGAAGACCTCCAACATAGTTTGCAAGGTGAGGGAAAAAAAGGGAAAAACCAAATCAATATTATATAAAAACAAAAACAATATGTAAATCATTGGCATAGGCAATATTTAATGTAATATGCTGCTATGCAACCAAGGTTCATCAACTTGGGTGTACTTTGAGTTGGGATCAATTGGCAAAATTATTGCGTTTATCCAACCTGGGTTCCTAGTATGCTCTCCAATCTTCAGAACATTCAAGATATTGCCCTCCCCCATTTCTTCCTAATTAAACTTCTCTATTCTGTGCCCCATTCCTTTAGTAGCCAGTTTTCTACTAGATATAATATGATAAATTCATTTAGGCCAAGGAATTAATGGTTCAGGGTGATTTATTATACCCAGGTATATATACATTTTAGCAGAGAACTTTCAACACTTAATCCAAGGGATTAAAGAATTCTCTAGTGGTTGGAATTTCAGTCACTGGTGCAGGTTGACTATAGAGAGCCATTTGGGGGCTAGGAGGAGTTTCAGCATCTTTCAATTTATACCATGAAAGCCTACATATAGTGTTACATCTGCTATGAATATACAAATTACTGAGAAACAGGGACATTTTTAAAGTTTGATAAACTACATGATGAAACAAACATGATAACACATTTCGAAAGTTGGTATGCAGCAAAAGGTATACACATTTAAAATTCTCTGAAAAAAATCATACATTTCCCCTTTTCTCTAAAAAGTTATGTTTTAGGGATACTTGGGATCATTGATAAATTAGATGAAAAATGCAAGGATATTTCCATACCTTTGGTGATAATATAAACTGAGGTACACTGGACCTGGAATAGCTGTTCAACATCATAATGAGAAGTGAGTGGAATAAACAACCTAATTCATGGTGTGATTATAGGGATATCAGGGGGACACACTCTGCTCTTTTTTACCTCCCCACATAAATATGTCCTTCATCAGGTTTGCTGAAACCTAAATTTCACTGCCCTTGTTTACCCTTTGGGCTTAAGGCAATGTAGTATTGGTTAAGAATACAGGCTTGAAGCAGTTGACAAAGACAGCAGTGAAATACATACCAAGGTTCCATTCTCCAATACAATATTTGAACATCTAGCAAAAACTGGCAAAGCCATCTGTAGCCGTTGGGCAATTTGATGTAATTATGAATTCCAAAAATATAATTGGATCATGCTTGTAAACTGATCTGTTAATCTGGGCATGATTAAGTCATGATTAGGATGTTGACTGGGCCACGTCAGTAGGGCATTGAGCCCCACCCCTTGGTGGGTGGGGGAATCGAATATAAAAGGCAAGGCAAAGGACAGAGGGAGCAGTTTTTGAGAAGCAGTTTTGATGTTGGAGTTTTGATGTTGGAGAGAAGGCCCCAGGAAAAGAGAAGCGAGCCATTCGCCTGATAGTCTACAGCTAACCTTGTGGAAGAACCAGAAGAGCTAAGCCCGGAGAGAAACACAGGCCTCGGAAGAGAGGAACCCAAGAAGCCTGAACCCTGGCAAACGTCAGCAGCTGTCTTGCACCAACACTTGGAAATGGACTTTGGTGAGAGAAGAAACTTAACGCTTTATGGTCTGGTATCTGTGAACTTCTACCCCAAATAAATACCCTTTATAAAGACCGACCCATTTTTGGTATTTCACATTAGCACCCCTTTGACTGACTAATACACAGACCAATCTCTCTAGTGAATATAAATGCAAATTCTTCAATAAAATCCAACAGCATATTGAAAGAATTATAAGCCATGATCAAGTGGGTTTTATCTCAATTATGCAACAGGAAAAGACTTCAAAAGAAGAACCTCAGTCTAGTTCAGATGAATGTTAATATCTTCACATTCATTATTCCTCAGATCCACAAGTACGGTCCCAATTGCATCATAATTGTGGTTTCCAACCCAGTAAGATATTCTAACATATGTTACCTGGAAACTAAGAGAATTACCCAAGCACCGTGTGATTGGAAGTTAGTGCAATCTGGATTATGCTAGATTTCATTATCCTATGGTTGGAAAACTTGGCATTCATCCCAAAAGATGTGATGGATGAATTTTGGGAGAACATGGTGATACGAGTGTGGTTGTGTGGAGTAGATTGGTGAGGCAGGAGCTTCTTCCTAAGAACTGAATCCAGAAATGCAAATGGACAATGACAGTGAAAATCGGAAGGAAATGAATAAGCCTGTTTTTGTTTGCTAAAGGCTGCTGGAAACAATGTACCAGAAATGTTATGACTTTTATAATGGGAATTTATTAGGTTAAAAGCTTACAGCTCGGAGGCCATGAAAATGTCCAAATAAAGGCATCATCAAGAGATGCTGTCTCAACTAATTGCAGCTGTGGGTGATCAGGCATATCCCAGGGTACAATGCTGGTCTGTTTGACTCTCCATTCTCCTCTGGGCCTTTGCCATTTTTCTCTCCTGGGCTCATCAACTTCTGGAGACCTCTCTCCATCTACTGCTTTTTTCTATGTCTGTGGCTTTTTATTCCTCCATTTATAAAGGATTCCAGTAAGAAGTTTAAGACCCACCCTGGGTCCTACAATCTGATCAAAGGCCCTTAACTGAAGCTACCTAACAAAAGGTCCCATAACAGAATCTAATCAAAAGGTCCCATCTAAAATAGGTTTATACACACAGGAATGGATTAACACCAAGGACATGATCTTTTAGGGTTCGCCCAGCTTCAGACTGTCACAGTGCCTATGAAGTCATTCAGGTAAAAGGATAAACTAACTGGCCTATTGGATTAAGTGTGAATAATCAGATTGAACCCATGTTCAAAAATATATTCAGGATTCATCCAGTGTCAACAATGGTAAAGGGAATTATGTTATGGAGAACTAAGTCTTCTTGAGCTTTCCATGTATTATGAATGCAAGGGATTAATCAGGGCTATCAACCAGAAGCTGAAGGATAATGACGTTTCTCAACTCAAGAAGAGGGCAGATATACCCTGGGAAATACAGAAGGGCCTAAAAGACCTGTGACATTTGAGTTCTATGCTGTATAAATTAAAAAACTGCAATGTGATTAGCCTTGGGCAATTGGTTATAATCCATGTACATGGATCTGTTTGTTTTTATGTTCCTAAATATGTGAATTTGGACCCACAGAATCAAAGCAAATGCTTAGTTTAATGCTTAAAATATGAGTCCTTGAATAAATAAAATATTATAGTATGAAAAATCTGTGACAGAATTCTATGCTGTTTTCAAGAGACTCATTTTAAATTGTGCACACATAGGATGAGAATGAAAGGATGGAAAAATCTTCCATGCAAATTGTATCCATAAAAGAGCTGGGGTAGCTATACTAATACTGGCTAAAATAGAGTTTATCTCAAACTCAGAGAAGTCATTATATATTTTTTCCTTTATTTTAAAAGAAGCCTTAGATTATATAAATGTTACATGCAATTTATACGTGATTCCCTTATACCCCCTCTCCCCCATACACACTTTCCTCCATTATCAACAACTTTCCTTAGTGAGGTACATTTCTTACAATTGATGAGTGCATATTGAAGAACTGCTACTGTAGCAGTTTGGCATTGTTCATGTATTCCAAAAATAATTATTGGATCATGCTTATAAACTGGTCTGTTCCTTTGGGTGTGATTAAATTATGATTAGGGCTTTGATTGGTCCACATCAGCAGGATGTTGAGTCACCGCCCCTTGGTGGGCAGGGACTCACAAATAAAACACATGGCAAAGGACAGAGTTAGAGTTTTGATGCTGAGTTTTTGAGCTGGAGTCCCGGGAAGTAAGCACACAGAGGAGCTTGGACATGAAGAAGGAGAGAAGGACCCAGGAAAAGAGATGAGCTATTCACCTGATAGTCTACAGCTAACCTTGTGGAGATAGCATAGGACCTGAGCCTGGAATCAAGCAAGCCCTGGGAAGAGTGGAACCCAGGAAGCCTGAACCCTCACAGACATTGGCAACCTTCTCGCTCCAACACGTGGCAATAGACTTTGGTGAGGGAAGTAACTTATGCCTTGTGGCCTGGTAACTGTGGGCTTCTACCCCAAATAAATACCCTTTATAAAAGCCAACATATTTCTGGTATTTTGCATCAGCACCCCTTTGGCTAACTAATACAGCTACTAACTATGGTCTAAAGTTTACATTATGTTTTACACTTTGCAGTGCACAATTTTATAGGTTTTGAGAAAATGTATAATGGCTTATATCCGTCATGGCAATATCATGCAAAACAATCCCAATGTCCCAAAAATACCTCATCTTACACTGATGTTCCCTCTCCCTCCCCTCAAAACCTCTGGTGACCATTGTCTTTTTATCAATGTTCCAAGTTCTTCTATTACTTGAATAATAATAAGTCTACTTTGGTCCATAGTTGCATTCCCCTCTTAAGTTTGTTCATTCTTCAGTCTTGAGGATTTTGGGATAGTGATGCCCTCTCTGCTTCCAATTGAGAGGAGGCTTAGATGTCGTGGGGAACATGGATGGAACAGGTTTTCTTACAGTTGTAGATAGTTTCTGGTTTGGGGGGATGGGTATTATCCATCATCATTCTTTTGTTAGTTGTCCTGGGTGAGTCCGGTGAACTGGAGAGTAGGTGTTGGCTACAACTCTGCTGAGATTTAGGGTTCAACCCCCATAGGAACAGCTGGAAGATTTATCTCTCTGGGACATATATTTAATAGCTATAATGCTAATTATAGATTCAAATAAAAGGGGCAGAAGAATCATGTATGGGAATATTTTAAATGAGTCTATTTCTGATACATTGGGGAGATAGGTTATCATATAATAAAAGGTAAGGCCCACTGACAGGGTGCTGATTTCCTGGGGCAGTCTGCCCTGCCTATAGTATCTAGATTTCTCTAAAGCCCTCAGGAGTACCCTGCTTGAGGCACTGTTTACTATGGCAGTCAGTAAAAATCCTCCTGAAATGAACATAAGCGTAACCTCTGCAATGACCTCCCGACTCACTTTGAAATCTCTTAGGCATAAAAACTCATTTGTATTTAGTATTTCTCCCTTTTGGTCTAGGTCTTTTCCAAATGTATCACTAGTTGGCACTTGGCAATAATCCTTCAGTGCCAGGGAGGTTCATCCCTGGAAGTCATGGCCTATGCCGAGAAGATGGTAGTGTGTTTATATTCTGAATTTGGCTTAGAGAGAGGCCACATTGAGCAACAAGGAGGCTTTCAGGAGGTAACTCTTAGGCAATATATGTTACTAGGCTAAGTTTCACTTACACAAGAATAATGCTTATAAGTACAACCATCAATATCAAGGGCCTGGTGTATTGCTCTGTCCTCCTGCACTAGGCACTGCCCATGCACTCTAGAGATTCTTGATCTTCTATTAGATAATGTAGCAGGACTCCCAAGTTATTAGACTTCAATTTTCTGTCAGTTATTGTATGGGTTTCCACCTACTGAGACAACATCCCATGACCACATGAACACATTCATATTCCATAGAGGCATGCCCCAGGTGCAACCTTCCCCACACATCCCTCTACCACTGACAACCCCCACCAGTGATCTTCCCCTGCCACAACTGCAAACCTTCTGCAATCCAAAACCTCCCCAAAAGAAAGCCAAAATAAAAATAAAATAGTAAAAATTAAAAATTAAAAAATTTCATCCTGCCTTTCATCAATTTAAGATCTGTTATCTTTTATGTAGATTGACAATTTCTTATGTATGATCCCCCAGTGTCTTATTTTTTTTTCACTTTATATTCCAAGAAGCTTTAAGTTACAGAAAAGTCACATAGAAACATAGGGTTCCCATTATCATTTTCTATTTCATTTTTACATTGTTTGCCTCATGTATTTTAGGGCACCCTGGTTACATGCATAAATATTTATGATTGTTCTTTCTTCTTGATAGATTACCCATTTTATTAATATATAGTGTCTTTCTTTTTCTCTTACAATAGTTTTGCATTGAAAGGGTACTTTGTCTAATATTAGTATAGCTACTCCAACCCTTTTTTGGTTATTGTTTACATGTAAAATCATTTTCCATCTTTCCACTTGCAACCTCCCTGGGTCCCTGGGTCCACAGTTACTTATGGACATCATATAGATGGGTCATATTTCCTTATCCATTCTGCAAATCTGTGTCTTTTCACTGGAGAGTTTAATCCATTAACATTCAATGTTATTACTGTCAAGCAGTACTTACATTAGCTATTTTTTATAGGTTTATATATGTCATATTTAGTTTTTGTTTCTCTTTTTTATCCCTTTAGTTATTCTTACTAATAATTTTCCTTTCTACACTCTCCTTCAACCTTCTCTTTCCTGTTGTTTTTCCTTTAGTATTTCTTGAAGAGCAGATCTCTTGTTGACAACTCTTAATTTCTGGAAATCTATGAATATTTTGAACTCTCTCTCATTTTTGGATGCCAGTTTTGTTGGATACAGAATTATTGTTCCGCAGTTTTTCTTCTATTAGCACCTTAACTATGTCATACCACTTCCTTCTTGCTTCCATGGCTTCAGATGAGAAATCAGCATTTAATCTTATCAAGCTCCCCTTGTATGTCATGGATCTCTTATTTCTTCCTGCTTTCATTATTCTCTCTTTGTTTTATGTGTTTAATAATTTGATAACTATATGTCTTGGATTAGGCCTTTTAGGACTTATACTGTTTGGAGTGTGCTTCACTTCCTGGACATGTACATTCATGTTCCTAAAAAGAATTGGGAAATTTTCAGCCATTATTTCCTCCAACACTCTTTCTGCTCCCTTTCCCTTCTCTCCTCCTCCTGGGATGCCTATAATGCATATGTTTGTGTGTTTCATGTTTTCATTCAATTCCCTGAGTCCCTGCTGGATTTTTTCCATCTTTTTATTTATCTGTTCTACTATATGTATAATTTCAGATGTATTATATTCGACATCACTAATTCTTTCATCTGCCTGTTCAAATCTCCTGTTATGTGCTTCCAGAGTATTTTTAGTTTCTTGCATTGTGCCAGTCATCACCATCAGATCTGTTATCTTTTTTTCCTGAAAACAGGCAATCAACCTCTGAGCTACATCTTGTCCCGAATGAAAGTTGTTTTTTTTTTTTTTTTTTCATTTGTTTTTTTGTTTGTTTGTTTTTAAGAGGTACCAGGGATTGAACCCATAATCTCATATCTGGGAAGCTGGTACTCAACAACTTTAGCTGCATCCACTCCCCATGTTATCTTTTCACATATATTTATGATTTTTTCTGTATGTTCTCCCAATGTCTTCTTAATATCCTTTATCTCTTCCTTCACTTCATAAAGTTGATTCATGATAATTGTTTGGACATCCTTGATTAGTTGTTCCATATTCTGCATCTTCTCTTGTTCTTTAGTTTGTTTATTTTACTGGGCCATGTCTTCCTGTCTCTTAGTATGGCTTGTAAATTATTGCTGGTGTCTAGGCATTTGTTTATCTTGATGAACTTCTTTTTCTACACTAGGGTTTTATTTTGTTTTGTTTTGTGTTAAGGTTCATCTTTGACATTTACTTCCAACTATTATGTATATTTGTAGTTGTCGGTGTACTCCTACCCAAATATTAAGACCGTAGAAAAGGAAATAAAGGAGAAGAGAAAAAGGAATTAAAAAGAGAAAAGGATGGAAAAGGAACATTAAAAGAACCAGGAAGAAAAGAAAAAAAAATAATACATAATAAGAGTAAAATATCATAAAGAGTAAAAGGATTAAGAATAAAAATTGTGAAATAAAAAGGAAAGAAACAGGAAATAATAGAAAAAATAAAAGACTGGAAATATGAGAAAATAAGAAAGAAAATGAGGACCAAATAAGAGAATGTGAAATGAAAGAAAAGCAATGGAAGAGGGAAAAATGAAAGAAAGTAAAGAAATAAATTAAGGAGAAAAAAGAGAAAAAAGAAGGAAATACAACAACAACAAAAAAAAAAACAGGAAAAGACAGGCTTCCTTCTCAGGCCACTAGCAACCATCTCAGGCTGCCAGTGTTCACCAATCAATCAACTTGCAGCCTGCCCTCCCCAGATAAGCGTGTAAAGAAAAGAATAAAGAATAAAAGAATAAAAAATAAAACAAAAATTCTTAGTCTAAGTTCTCTGTCCAGAGGCTGCTTTTCCTTCAAACCCTGATCCCTGCAGCTCCTGGAGTGCCTACCCTCACCCCCTTTATTGCTTAGGCTGGTTAGGCTTTTTTTTTTTTAAAGTGGGGAGGTGCTAAGGATTGAAGCTGGTGCCTTGTTTATGTGAAGCAGTAGTTTAGCCACTGAACTACACCTGCTCCACCAGTTAGGTTAGGCTTCTGAAGACTTCTGAAGGCTTGTTGTCTTCCTATGCCTGTCCTCTTTACCCTCAGGCCAGTTAGGCTTCTGATATTTTGCCAGTTGTTTCTCCAGGCTACCCATTCTCCTGAGCTATTTGGTGCCTGTAAGCCCACCCCCTCACTGACCCAGTTCCTGTCTCTCCCTGGATGGGCGGGTGTGAAAGCCTGCCTAATCAGTTACCCCCTCCCCGCTCCCTGAAGCTGTGTCAGCACTGGTTGCATCATTTTTTTTCTGATCCACCCACCCTATCCCTTTATACACTCTCCCCCTGAGTTGGCTGAGTGTGGGTCCCCCACAACTTTTTGCCCTGCAGCACGCCCACCTCAACATCTCACTAGGTATGGGGATGCTCCCCTGGTCACCCAGTAAGGTAGGGACTTAACTCACTCTAAGAGCCAGCTGAGCACTGGTCTTCCAGCCAAGTCACTTCCCTGGCTTACCTTACCCTCTGAGCTGGCTTGATTGCCCTGTCTCCAATGGGTTCCCTTTCTCCCTGGCCAACTCAGTCCCCCCACTCTAGCTGCCCTCTTCAATTGCCCTCATGGTCCCATGGCTTCTCTTATGCCCGGGAAACCCGTGTATCTTCCCCCAGTTACTGGAAGAGGATTGCAGCTTGTCATTTCCTACCCCACGATCTTGGAGTTCCCAGTTACTATTTATTGATACTAGGGTCAATTATAGAAGAATATACAACAATTTTAACTATATATGCACCTAATGAAATAGCTTCAAAATATATGAAGTCTTTTTTGACAGATGTGAAGGGAGATACAGATGGTACTACATTAATGGGAGGTCACTCCAATACACAAATTTTCAATAATAGAATATATAGAAACAAGATCAGTAAGGAAATAGATGCTATTAACTATAATATAAACTATCTAGACCTAAAAGACATACATAGAACAATTCAATCAACAGGAGAATAATACACATTCTTCTCTAGTACACATGTATCAGTCTCTGGGATAAAGCAAATATTCAGTCACAAATAAAAAGTCTCATAAAACTCAAAATATTGACGTTAAACAATGTATCTTTTCAAACTACAATATAATGAAGCTAAATTCAAAAATAAGTGGAGAGTTGGAAAATTCACTAATATGTGGAAATTAAGCAAGCCACCCTTAAACAACTAATGGATCAAAGGAAAAACCACAAGGAAAATTAAAAATATCTTGAAGCAAATCGAAATTTTAAAAATAGTGAAACATATGGGATACAGCAAAGGCAGTGAAGAGACTGAAATTGATAACTCTATACAATTACATACAAAAGTAGAAAGGTCTAAAACAGAAACCTAACCTTACGATAAGAGAATCTAGAAAAAGAAGAGCAAAATTAACCAAAAGTGACTAGGAGGAGCTTCAGGGAATGATGGCAGAGTAGGAGGTTACAAGACAGACTCCTCCTATAACAATAACTAGTGGATAGGCAGAACTTAAATATACAGTTCTGAGGCTCCAGAGGCCAATGAAGCACTGTACAGCATCCCGGAAAGAGCAGGAGGGGGAGACTGAGAAGCTGCAGTAAAAACTGTAAGTGAATCACTCTTGTGGCAGAAGCCAGCATCAATCTGCCACCCTCAAGTCTTGCCTCAAGCATGGTCCATGGCTTATTGCCCCAGAAGGAGAGGGGCAGGAGAATTTCCTCCCTAGAAACAGGAAGAGGATATGGTCAAGTGCTGAGCATGGCTTCTGGTTGGCAAGTTTGGACTGCTGAGTACCAGCTCTGAATCACAGTTCTAGCCTGCTTACAGTCATTGTTTCAACAACACCCAGTGGAGGTTGAAAAAACACACTACTTCCATATGGCTGTGGGGAAAGGCTTGCTGAGGAATGTCATCTGCTGGGAAGGCCAGAAAAGTGTCATTTTGGGAAGGAAAAAAAAGTGCTCTTTGGCATCTTTCCTGATCCTCTCCCCAGGATCCTTTGGAATTGATCTGCACCTCCTTTATGATCCCTGGCCCTGTTTGATAAAGATATAGAATAAGTTGAACCAAGTGTCAAAGAAGAGCCTTAACACAAAGTCAAATAATAACAAAACTCTAGGAAGAGAGAGAAACTGACCATCCGAGTAAACTCATCAAGATAATCAGAAGCCTAGATATGAGCAAAAAAAATTACAAGTCATATGAAGAAATGGGAAGACAAGGCCAAGTCAAAGGAACAAATTGAAAAGTCGGAGTGGACAGAGAATTTGGAGGAACTATTAGATTTTCAAAAAAAATCTCCTAAATTGATTCAAGGAGATGAAGGAAAATATGGCTAAAGAGATAAAAGATATTAAGAAGACACTGGGTGAGCATAAAGAAGAAACTGAATATATGTAAAGAAAGATAATAGAACTTATAGGAATGAAAGGCACAATAGATGAGAGTAAAAATAAACTAGGAGCATACAACACCAGATATGAACTGGAAGAAGAAGGGATCAGTCATCTAGAGAAAGGGCATCTGAAATTGAACAGATGGAAGAACACATTGAGGAAAAAATGAAAAAAAATTGAGCAGGGATGAGGGAATTGAATTGCAGCACGAAGCACACAAACATGGGCATCATTTGTGTCTCAGAAGGAAAAGAAAAGAGAAAAGTTACAGAAAATATATTTGAGGAAATAATGACCAAATATTTTCCAAATTTTATGAAAAACATAAATATATATGTTCAAGAAGCGCAACGTATTCCAAACAGAATGAATCTGAATAGAACTACTCCAAGATATGCAGTAATCAGAATGTCAAATGCCAAAAATAAAGAGAAAATTCTGAAAGAAGCAAGAGAAAAGCAATTCATCACCTGAAACAAATGCTCACTATGACTAAGTACAAATTTCTCATCAGAAACCATGTAGGTGAGAAGGCACTGGTATAATATATTTAAGGTACTAAAGGTGAAAAACTGGCATCCATGAATTCTTTATGCAGAAAAAGTGTCCTTCATAAATGAGGGAGAGGATAAAATATTTACAGATAAACTAAAACTGAGAGAATTCATTAAGAAGAAACTTGGTCTACAAGAAATATGAAAGACAAGAGAAAATAGCTTGGAGGAGAGTGTATAAATGAAGACTACCAGTAAGGGTAACTCAAAAAGAGACAAAAATGAGATATAACATATAAAAGCCAAAAGATAAAAGGGTTGAAGAAAGTACTCCCTTTACAGTAATAAAGTTGGATGTTAAAAGATTAAACTCCCCAATCAAGAGACATATATTGGCAGAATGGATAAAAAATATGGTCCATCTATATGCTATCTAAAAAAGACTTACCTTAGATCCAAGGATAAAAATAGGTTGAAAGTGAAAGGCTAGAAAAAGACATTCCATGCAAATAGTAACAAAAAAGAACTAGGGTAGCTATACTAATGTTGGACAAAATAAACTTTAAATGCAAAACTGTTATAAGAGACAAAAGACACTATATATTAATAAAAGGGGGACTCCATCAGGAAGAAATAATTTATGCACCTAACCATGATGCCCCAAAACACATGAGGCAAACTCTAGCAACCCTGAAGGTAGAAATATACATCTCGACAATAATAGATGTGGACTCCAATACACCATGCTCATCAGACAATACATACAGCATCTAGACAGAGGATCGTAAGGAAACAGAAAACTTGAATAATATGATAAATGAACTAGACCTAACAAATAAAAACAGAACATTCACTCCAAAATAGCAGGTTATACATTCTTCTCAAGTGCTAATGGATCATTCTCTAGGATAGACCACATGTTGGGTCACAAAACAGTTCTCAATAAATGTATAAGGAATGAAATTATACAAAGCATTTTTTCTGATCATAATGGCTTGAAGCTGGAAATCAATAACACGTGAAGAACAGGAAAATTCACAAATATATATAAGTTAAACAACACTCTTAAACCATCAGTTGGTCAAAGAAATGACTGCAAGACAAATCAGTAAATATCTCAAGATGAATGAAAACAGTAACGCAACATATCAAAATGAATGGGCTACAGTGAAGGCAGTGCTGAGAGTGAAATTTCTAATTTCTAAACTTAATAAAGAAAAAAGAGTTAAAATCACAGATTGAACTGCACTCCTAGAAGAACTAGAAAAAGAAATGCAAACTAATCCCAAAGCAAGCCGTAGGAAACAGATAACAAAGATTAGAGTAGAAATAAATGAAATTGAGAACAACAACAACAAAAACAGAGAACAAACAAAACCAAAAGTTGGTTTTCTTGAGAAGATCAATAAAATTGACAAACCTTTAGCTACATTGACAAAGAAAAAAAGAGAGAAGATGAAAATTAATAAAATCAGAATTGAGAGGGGGGACATTACTACTAACCCCACAGAAATAAAAAAATATTATAAGAAGATACTATGAAAAACTGTATGCCAACAAAAAAATTAGACAACTTAGATGAAATCGACAATTTCCTAAAAACATATGGAGACCCTACACTGACTCTAGAAGAAATAGAAGACATCAACAAAACAATCACAAGTAGATTGAAACATTCATCAAAAACTTCCCCAAAAAGAAAAACCCAGGACCAGATGACTTCACAGGTGAATTCTACCCATCATTACAAGAATTAATACCAATACTGCTAAAACTCTTCCAAAAATTGGAGAGAAGGGAACACTACCTAACATTCTACAAAGCAACATCTCTTTAATATCAAAGGCAGATAAAAATACTACAAGAAAGTAAAATTATAGACCAATCTTTCTAATCAATAATGGGGAAATCCTCAACAAAATACTTGCAAATCAAATCCAACAACACATTAATCATACACCATGACTAAGTGAGTTTATCCCACATAAGCAAAGGTGGTTCCAACTAAGAAAATTAATTAATGTAATACACACATTAATAAAATGGAAGCATAAGCTACATGATCATCACAATTGAGGCAGAAAAGGAATTTGACAAAACCTGCATCCTTTCTTGAGAAAAACACTTTAATGTTTTTAAACATTAAATGAAAATGAAGGACATTTCCTCAACATGATAAAGGGCAATATATGAAAAACTCATGGCTAGCATCATATTAAATGATGAGAGACTGAAAGCTTTCCCTCTAAGATCAGGAACAAGATAATAATGCCCACTGTCAACACTGTTATTCAACATCACTGCAAATTCTAGCCAGAATAAGTATGCAAGAAAAATAAAATGCCCCAAAATTGGAAAAAAGAAGTAAAAGACTTTCTATTTGTAGAGTAGATGATCCTATATAAATAAAATCCTGTCAAATCCAAAATGAAGCTACTAGTGAAAATACCTAAATTCAGCAATTTGGCAGGTAGCAATATCAATAGGCAAATACAGCATGGTTTCTGTACATTAGTACTGAAACTAAGAAACAATTATTCCACTTGCAAAAGCAATATTTTGTTTATATTGAACCAAAAATATAATGGGCTTATAAATGGAAAACATTTTAAATCAGCACACACCACTCAGAACTGAGTGGGGGAGAGTGTGGTCTACAGTGTGAACTGTGGTCTATGGTTGGTGGCAAGGCTCCAGGATGTGTAAGTTCATTGAGGTTGGTGGGCCACACTGTGGGAGATGTTTGTGTGGGATGTGGTGGGAGGTGTGGGAGGTGGGCAACATGGGAATTCCAGTGGGTTCCGTGTAATATTTTAGGTAATCTAAGCACCTCTTAAAATATATGTATATATATATATATATAAATAACATTTTTGTAAGCAAATACACATATATGCATATATATTTATATATCATTTTGCAAATGTTTGTATGTATTGTGAGAATTTTTATTTTTACCCATAATAAAAAAAAAAAAAGAAAAAAAAAAAGAAATTTTAAAACACCTAAGTAATTGAAATGGCACATGGCATTGTAAGACTAAATATTCAGATGATATTTAAACCAAATCAATTTACAGATTCAACATAATCCCATCAAAATTCTAACAGCCTGCTTTGCAGAAAGAGAAAAGCCAATTATCAAATTTATATGAAAGTACACGGGAACCTGAATAGCCAAAAATCATATTATATTATAAAGAATATTGAAGTTGTAGGACTCATAATTCCCTAATTTAAAACTTATCACAAATCTACAGTAATCTACATAGCATGGTTCTTGCACAAGGACAGATATATGGATCACTGGAGTTGGACTTAGAGTTCAAAATAAGCCCAACATTTATGGCAAACTGTATTTTTAAAGGGTTCTAAGACCACTCCATGGGGAAACAATAGTCTCTTCAACAAATGGTACTGGGAAAACTGGATGGTCCGTATGCAAAAGATTGAAGGTAGATCCCTACCTCACATTATACACAAAAGTAAACTCAAAATGAATTAACGACCTAAATATAAGTGTCCAAACTATAAAAAGCCCTATGAGAAAACTCAGGGAAGCATCTTTAGGAACTTGTGTTAAGCAATGGCAATGATTTCTTAGACTTTACTTCAAAAGTGTGAGCACAAAAGAAAAAAATGATAAATGGGACTTAAATGAAAATGTAAAATTTTTGTGCGTCAATAGACTTCATTATTAAAGTAAAAAGACAAACACAGAAAGGGAGAAAATATTTGGAGGCAACACATCTGATAAGGTTTTAATAAGCAAAATTTATAAAGAAATCCTGCAACTCAACAATAAAAAGACAAACAACACAATTTAAAAATTAGCCAATGACTTGAATATACATTTCTTCAAAGAATATATACAAATGTCCAAAAAGCACATGAAAAGATGCCCAACATCATTAGCTATTAGGGAATGCAATTCAAAATCAAAGTGTGATATCATTTCTCACCCACCGGAATGGCTACTATTCAAAAAATAAAAATAATAAGTATTGCAGAGGATGTGGAGAAATATTAACAATCATTCATTTATTGGTGAAATGGAAATTGTTGCAGTCACTATAGAAAATAGTTTAGAAGTTCCTAAGAAAGTTAAAGATAGAATTACCTTATGATCTGCCAATTCCACTTCTAGGTACAAGCCCCAAATTACTGAAGGCAGGGACTCAAAAAGATATTTGACACCAATGTTCATAGCAGAATTTCTCACAATTGCCAAAAAGTGGAAGCAACGCAAGGGACAACGCATCTGTCCATCAACAGATGAATGGATAAGCAATATATGGCAAATACCTACAATGGAATATTATTTGGTCATGACAAGGAAAGAAGTTCTCATACATGCAACAATACAGATGAACCTTGAAGAGATCATGTTGATTGAAATTAGCCAAACACCAAAGGACAAGTATCACATGATCTCACTGATATGAAATATTAGAATAATTGAATTCATGGAGTCAGAAATCAGAATTTAGTTTAACAAGATCTGGGGTGGGAAGTAAATGCAAAAAAAATGTTATGTAATTTCTGTTTGAGGTGATGGAAAAGTTTTGGTACTGGATAGTGGTAATGGTAAGATGACATAGTGAATGTAATTAACACTACTGGATTATACATTTGAATGTGGTTAAAAGGACAAATTTTATGTTGTGTATATATAGGAAAAGAATAAAACAACAACAACATCAAAAATGTAGAAGATCTATGGTACTGACCTGCCAGTCTGGAACTGTCCCCTCACTTGGTCCTGCTGAGCTTAAAAGTTGCACAGTGGCAGCATGGCCTGGTCAACTTCTGCCTGGATGCAGACCACAGAGCCACTCTCAGCAGCAAGTTAGAACCCCATACATACCCAGGCATAAGAAACAAAGATCACATAGATTCATAGTGGAACCCAAGCACCTTGTAGGCACAAGCATACAAAAGAGCCCCATAAGAGACCCATGGCAAAACTGATGGAGAGTGTTGCACACTTGCAACACAATAACTAAATGCTGGATGCCCTAAACAACAAAATGGGCTTTTTAGCACATTGACACCATATAGCTGTCTGGGATGGGATACCCTAATGAAGAAGTTCCCAGAGAAAGAAAAGCCTCACGGAAAAAAGGGAAGACTAAACTGATGTAAGGCAAGAAGTTTCCCAGGACCGAAAGGTGTAAGGAAATTGGGGTTCTAAGTGAGGGAGATAATTTAAACAAATCATAGGAGGAGAGAAAATTCTCCAGGAAAACAAACAGAATAGATGAAGATGCCAGGGGAAGGAACAGAAGAAAGGAAGCTTTCCCCTGGATTTGGAATAATTGCTCACAAAAGGGCAAGTTTAAAAGATGCACTGCATGTCTGGGGCAAGAATCAGGTGGAGGAGACCTTATAATATCTGAACATGTACACATGGGCTACTGTAAAAATTCAGTATAAGCTGGACCAAGCATCAAAGAAGAGCCTTAATACATAGCCTATCTACACTAAAATCTTAGTCAAAAAGGAGAAACTGACCTTCAGAGTTGGCACATCAAAACAATCAGATGTCCAGATATCAGCAAAAACTTACAAGCTATCCTGAGAAATAGGAAGATATGGTTCAGTTAAGGTAACACATTAAAACTTCAAAGGAGGCACAGATTTTGGAATAACTAATGAAAGAAATTTAAAAACTCTAAATCAATTCAAGGACATGAAGGAAACTATGTATAGAAATAATCTAAATTTGGATATAGAGCTAAAGGTTATTAGGAAGCCAGTGTGCAAGCAAAAATAATTAGAAAGTTAAAAAATAACAGAATTTATGAGCATGAAAATCACAATAATGGAGATTAAAAATACACTAGAAGGATACAACAGCAGATTGAAAAAGGCAGAAGAGATAATCAACAATCTAGAGCACAGGACAATCAAAATCATACAGTCAGAAGAATAAATTGAGAAAAGTTTAGAACAGTTGAGCATTGTTTAAGGGACTTGTGTGAAAGCATGAAGCATACCAACCTATGTATCATGATGGTCCCAAAAGAAGAAAAGAGAAAAGGGGCAGAACGAATATTTGAGGAATAATGGCTAAAAATGCCCAACTCTTATGACAAACATAAATATACATGTCCAAGAAGTGCAACTTAATCCACTCAACATAAGGTATAATAGAGCTACTCCAAGACACATACTAATATAATACCAAATGACAAATATAAGAGAAAATTCTGAAAGCAGCAAAAGAAAAGTGATTCATCACATAATACAAGGGATGCTTAATTACTCTAAGTGCCAATTTCTTATCAGAAACTATGAAGGCAAGTAGGCAGTGATATATATTTAAGGTACTGAAAGAGAAAAACTGCCAGACAAAATGTCTATATCCAGCAAAACTGACCTTTAACACAGTAGGACAGTTTTAAAAATGCACAGATAAAAAGAAACCAAGAGAGTTCATCACAAAAAGATCTATCCTTCAAAAATTGCTAAAGGAAATTCTTAGACTGAAAGGAAAAGAGATAGTGACTTGGAGCAGTATGAGGAAGAAAAGATCTTTGGTAAAGGTAACTAAATGGGTAAATGCAAAACACAATAGTACTGTATCCTTAACATACAAAACTACTCTTTAATTTCTGTAAGAGTCAGAATAAAATTGACCAAGAAATAATCATATTTCCTGATAATGGAAAAGCAAAATATAAAGAGGTAATGTGGGACAAAAACATAAAGAGAGGCAACAGAGTGATATCAGAGGAGAGAACATGTATGCTATTGAAGTGATATTGGTATCTTTTCAAATTAGTAGAGTGTAGACTTAGGTTATGTAATAAAACAAAACCCATGGTAACCACAAAGAACGTATTTTAAAAATATAGATAAACATAAATGAGAAAGTCTCACAAAACAATGGAGGAAAGACAAAAATCTGCATGAGGAAGCTGCTTTGGGGATCTGCAGACCTGGAGATTGCTGAACATCCTACAGGACGGTGCTGGATAGAGAGACAAAGAACTCAAAATGAAAACCATGAGTGACTAACCAGCATGACTGGGAATAGCATGCACACCCCACTCTCAATGAGAACAACCTGTATAAAACCCATGGCTCACTGCAGCCAACTGAGAGGGGAATAGATGTTTTCCTCCCTGGAAAGAGGAAGGGTGTGGTGGAGGACAGAGAATGGGTTCTCTTCAGTGAGTTTGTCCAGCAGAGCCCTCTTTGAATCTCAACAGGGGCCAGGCCAATATCTCAGGTTAGTAGAGGTTGAAAGAGACACATCCATGGAAAGATTCTCTAATGCGTGCCATCTACTGGCTGACCAGGAAACTACGAGCAGAAAAAAATACTTTTTGGAGTCTCTCATGTCCCACACCTCTTGAATCGGATCTGCTCCCCATAAGTGAGTCCCAGGCCTTATTTTGATAAGGTAAGCTAGGCAATTTTAAAGACTTAGAATAAGTTGAACCAAAACTCAAAGAAGAACTGTGAAACAAAACCACCAGGCAAGAAAGAGAAATTGACTTCAGAGAATATCCAACATATACAGATGGGTAGACATCAGCAAAAACTTAAAAGCCATACTAAGAAACAGGAAGAGATTGTCCATCCAATGGAACAAACCAAAAGTGCTGATGATACAGAGGATTGAAGAAAAGTAATCAGTGATAATCACTGAAATCTCAAAAATAAATTCAAGGATTTGAGGAAAATATGACTAAAGAGACAGGATATTAAGAAGACACAGGGTGAGCAAAAAGAACAATTTGAAAGCCTGCAAAGAAAAGCAGCAGAACTTATGTGATTGAAAGACACAATGGAAGAGATAAAAATACATTAGAGGGATATAACAACAGATTTGAATTGAAGGAAGACAGAATTAGTGAATTGGAGGACCAAGCAGCAAAACTTGAAAAGAAAGGAGAACAGAAAGAAAACAGAATGGGAAAAAAAATGGAACAGGGTCTCAGGGAATGAATTACAATGTGAACTCAGAAGCATATTTGTTATTGGTGTCACAGAAGAAAAGAATGGGAAAGGTGCAGAAAGAATATTTGAGGAAATAATGACTGAAAACTTCTCAACCATTATGAAAGACATAAATATCAATATCCAAGAAGGAAAACACACACCAAAGAGAATAAATCCAAACACACCTACTGTGAGCCACCTACTATTCAGAACGAGAAATACCAGAGATAAAGAGAGGATTCTTAAAGCAGCAAGAGAAAAGCAATGGATTACATACAATGGGACATCAACAAGCCTAAGTGGCGATCGCTCATCAGAAGCCACGGAAGCAAGAAGTGGTATGATACATTAAAGGTACTGAAAAAGAAAAAGTGCCAGACAAGAATTCTTTATCCAGAAAAATTGTCCTTCAAAAATGAGAGTGAGTTCAAAATCTTCACAGAAAAATAATTATGAGAGAGTATATTAACAAAAACATGATATACAAGAGATACTAAAGTGATTGCTACAGCCTGAAAGTAAAAACCAAGAACAAGAGACTTGGAAAAGATTGCAGAAATGAAGATTATTAGTAAGGGTAACTTAAAGGGTAAAAAGACAGACAATAGCGAAGTATGACAATAGAAAGCCAAAGGATTAAATGGATGAAGTAAGTAATACTATACAGTAGTAACATTGAATGTTAATGTATGCAATTAACATTCAATGTATGTTAATGTATGTAATTAACATGTCTGCAATTAAAAGACATAGAATGGGAGCAGATGTGGCTCAAGTGGTTGAGCACCTGCTTCTCAAATGGGAAGTCCTAGGTTCTGTTCCCAGTTCCTCCTAAAAACAAACAAGCAAACAAACAAAATAACCAACTCAGGGGAATCTAAGTGGTTCAGTGGTTGAGCACTGGCTTCCCACAGACGAGTTCCAGGGTTCAATCCCAAATTCTGGTACCTCTCTCTCTCTCTCTCTCTCTTTCTCACACACACACACACACACAAAGACATAGACTGACAGAATGGATTTAAAAATATGAGCCATCTATATGCTGTCTGCAAGAGAATCACCTCATGTGTAAGGACCCCAATCAGGTTGAAAGTGAAAGGTTGGAAAAAGATATCCCACACAAATATTAGCTAAAAATGATATGGGGTAGTAATACTAATATTGGACAAAATACATTTAAAATGCAAAACTGTTATAAGAGATAAAGAAATTCATTATGTATTAATAAAATGGACAATTCACCAATTAAAAATAACTATAATAAATATTTATGCATCTAACCTGGGTGCATCAAAATCTATGAGGCACACACTCGCAAAACTGAAGGGAGAAATAGATGTCTCTACAATAATATTTGCAGACTTCAATACACCACTCTCAGCATTGGATGGAACATCTGGGCAGAGGATAAAAAAGTAAACATAGAGCTTGAATAATATGATAAATTAACTAGACCTAACAGACATCTATAGAGCATTGTACCCCAAAACAGCAGGATATACTTTCTTTTCAAGTGCTCATGTATCCTTCCACAGGATACACTATATGTTGGGTCACAAGACAGGTCTCAATAAATGTAAAAAGGTTGAAATTATACAAATCTCTTTCTCTAATCATAATAGAATGAAGTTGGAAATCAATAACAGAAGCAAAAAGGGAAAATTCACAAATATATGGAGAATAAACACACATAAATAATCAGTGGGTCAAAGAAAACATTGCAAGAATAATAGGTAAATATCTCTAGATGAGTGAAAATATAGAACACAACTTATCAAAACCTATGGGATACAACAAAGGCAGTGATGAGAGGGAATTTTATAGCCCTCAATGCTAATATTTTAAAAAGTAGAAGGAGCTAAAATCAAAGACATTTCTACAAACCTGGAGGAACTGGAAAAAGAACAGCAAACTCATCCCAAACCAAGTCAAGAGAAAGAAATAATAAAGATCAGAGAACAAATAATGAAATTGAGAATAACAACAACAACAAAAATATTAAAGAGAATAAAGAAAATCAAAAGTTGGTTCTTTGAGAAGGTAAAAAAATTAAAAAGACAAACCCTTAGCTAGACTGACAAAGGAAAAAGAGAGAACATTCAAAAAAAAAATCAGAAATAAGGGGGATGACATCACCATCGACCCTAAACAAATAAGAGTGATCCTAAGAGGATACTTTGAACAACTGTATGCCAACATATTAAATAGATAATGTAGATGAAATGGAAAAATTCTTAGAAACACACAAACAACCTACACCGACCTTAGAAGAGAAGACCTCAACAAACCAGTCATGAGTAAAGAGTTTAAAACAGTCATGAAAAATATCCCCAAAATGAAAAGCCCAGGTCCAGACAGCTTCACCATTGAATTCTACTGATCATTAAAAAACGATCTAATACCAGTCTTGCACAAGCACTTCCAAAAAAGTGAACAGAAAGGAATACTACAACCTCATTCTATGAAGACAACATCAATCTAATACCAAAACTAGGTACTATGAGAAATGAAAATTACAAAACAATTTCTCTCATGAATTTAAATGCAAAGATCCTCAACAAAGTACTTGCAAACTGAATACAAAAGCACAATAATAATTTTTAAAAAGCACATTAAACAATTATGCACCACAATCAAGTGGATTTTATCCCCGGCATGTAAGCATGGTTCAACTCAAGAAAGCAAATTATTTTAATAAAGCACATTAATAAGTTGAAGAAGAAATATCACAAGATCTTCTCACTTGATGTTAAAAAGGCTTTGACAAAATACAGCATCCATTCTTGATAAAAAAAAAAAAAACAATCCAAAAGATATGAATAAAAGAGAGCTTTCTCAACATGTTAAGTGCATAAATGAAAACACACAGCTAACATTGTACTCAACAGTGAAACAGTGAAAGACTGAAAGCATTCCCGCTGAGATCTGGAACAAGACAAGGATGACTATTTTCACCATTGTTATTCAATAATGTACTAGAAGTTATACTTAGAGCAATTAGGCAAGATAAAGAAATAAAAGTCACCCAAACAGGAGAGGAAGAACTATAACTGTCACTATTTACTGATTATATGATCCTATATCTAGAAAATCCTTTAAAAATCCACAACAAACCTACTAGAACTAATAGAAGAGTTAAGCACAGTGATTGGATACAAAATTAATACCCGAAAATCATTGGCATTTCTATATATTACTGATGAGAAATCTAAGGAAGAAGTCATAAAAAAAATTCCATTTATAATAGCTACTAAAATAATCAAATATTTAGGAATAAACTTAACCAAGGACATAAAGGACCTGCATACAGAAACTACAAAATATTGCTAAAAGTAATCAAAGAAGACCTAAATAAATGGAAAGACCTTCTGTGTCCTTGGGTTGGAAAACTAAATATCTTTAAGATGTAAATTTGGCAATTGTGGGAAGATGATGTCATACTAACAGGCAGAGTTCAATGCTCTCTCAAAAACAATGAAGAAAGAGCCGAGAGCTGTCTGAGGGACCTCCTTTGGGGGTCAGAAGACCAGCACTGTACTACAAACTCCCAGGAGAGTGAGGAACGGAGAGATGAAGTAGCTGAAACAACAAACGTGAGTTACCAAGCCCCCACAGCAGCCTGGAGGGCTCCCCTCCCCCACCCCCAAGATATTAAGCTGGGGTAAAACCCCTGGCTCACTGCAGCCAACCAAAAGGGAAACAGACACCTTCCTCCCTGTCGTCTGTTTCAAGGGAAAAGGGAGGGGAAGTCGGGGGCTTTTCTTCAGTGAATTCGACCAGCAGAGCCTGCTTTGAATCTCCGCTCTGAAGATTCAGCACAGGAACCCAAGAAAGCCCAGACTGAAGTGCCTCTGTGGAAAGGTGTGCTGACAAGCACCATCTTCTGGCCATTCTGGAAATTACATGAACAAAAACTCTTCTATCCATGTCCTAACCCCTGGGAGAGAATCTGTTCCCCACTAGTGAGTCCCTGTCCCGAATTTGATAAATTAAGCTGGGCAATTTTAAAGACTTAGAATAAGTTGAACCAAATATCAAAGAAGATCTGTGGGGGAAAAAAGTTCAACATCACTAATGATTAGGAAATGCAAATCAAAACTACAATGTGATATCATTTCACACTTATATTAGACTGACTGCTATTAAAAGTCAGGAAACTATACATGTTGGAGAGGATGTGAGAGATAGGGACACTTATTCACTGTTGGTGGGAATGTAGAAAGGTACAGCCACTGTGGAGGATTGTTTGGCAGTTCCTAAGGAAGTTGAATATAGACTTGCCATGTGACCCAGCAATACCATTACTAGGTATATATCCAGAAGAACTGAGAGCAGAGACATGAACAGACATCTTCACACCAATGTTCATACCAGCATTGTTCATGATTGCCAAAAGTTGAAAACAACCCAGGTGTCCATCAACTAATGAATGGATAAACAAATTGTGGTATATATACATGATGGAATATTATGCAGTGGTAAGAAGAAATGAAGTCATGAAGTATATGACAACATGGATGAACCTGGAGGACATTAAATTGAGTGAAGAAAGCCAGACACAAAAGGACAAATACTGTATGATTGCACTATTATGAACTAAATATATTGTGTAAATTCATGGATTTAATAATTAGAATATAGGTCACCATAATATAGAATGAGGTTAGAGAACACAAAGCTGAAGTTTAATCTGTGCAGAATTAGTAAAAATGTTGTTTGTAAATCTTTGGAAATGAATAGAAATGGTAAAAGCATATCAAGGTGTTTGTATCTAGCAGTGCTATTGTTTGGATATTACAGTGATTGGAAGGGAAAGTTTAAGGTCATTATATTACTAGAAGGAAAGCTAAAAACTGACATGGTGCTATATATAACAGTAAAACCTCATGTAAAACTCGAATATGGATGATATTGCATATATAAGGCTGATTTACAAAATATAAATACAAATATACTAGAGAGAAGGAAAAAGAATAGCAGCTATGTATGGCCGGGGAAGCATAGAGAGATTGAGAGGCGATGAGTTTCATTTGTTTATATGTTTTGTTTTTTGTTTATTATTATTGGAATAATGAAAGTGCTTTAAGAATGATTGACATGATGAATGAACAAATATGTGATTACCCTGATTACCATTGATTTGGATGGATTTATGCTTTATTAATATGTACCAATAAAATTGATTATTTTTTAAAAATGTAAGTATTATCAAAACTAATTTACAGATTCAACACAATCACAATAAAAATCTCAATAGCCTTTTTTCCTAAAATGTAAAAGCCAATTATAAAATTTATTTGGAAGGGCAAGGGGTCCCAAATAGCCAAAAATGTCTTTGCAAAGAAGAATGAGGTTGGAGTATACTCACTTCCTAACGTTATATCATATTACTTAGCTACAGTGGTGAAAAAAAAACAACAACATGGTACTGGCATATCGATAGCTATATTGACCAAAGGAACTGAATGGATAAATTGGAAATAGACCCTCACATCTAAGGTCCATTAAGTGATTTTTGACAAGGCTCCCAGTCCCGTCAGGCTGGACCAGAAGAATCTATTCAACACATTTTGCTGGAAGAACTATATATCCATATCCGAAAGAAAGAAGAGGATGCCTGTCATACATCTTGTAAAAATTAACACAAAATAGATCAAGGACCTAAAAACAAAAGCTACCACCCTAAAACTCCTAGAAGAAAATGTAGGGCAACATCTTCAAAATCCTGTGTTAGGCAATAGTTTCTTAAACCTTACACAAAAAGCATGAACAACAAAAGAAAAAAAATAGATAAAAGGGACTCCTCCAAATTAAACACTTTTGTTCTTCAAAAGACCCTGTCAAGAAAGTAAAAAGGCAGCCTACTCAGTGGGAAAAAAATATTTGGAAATATCATCCAATAGGGGTTTGATCTCTATGTTGTTATACAAAGAGATCATACAACTCAATGATAAAAAGAAAAAGAAACCCAATTTAAAAATGGGCAAAAAACTTGAATAGACATTTTTCTATTGAGGAAATGCAAATGGCCAGAAAGTACATGAAAAAATGTTCAAAATTACTATTAGGAGAATACAGTTCAAAACTACAATGATATACCATTTCACAATTTATAGAATGGCAATTATTTGAGGGAAAAAAAACCAGAAAACTACACGTGTTGGATAAGATTGGGGAAATAGGAACACTACTTCACTGTTGGTGGAAATGTAGATTGGTGAAGCCTCTGTGGAAGACAATTTGGCAGTACCTCAAGAAGCTGAATATAGAACTGCCCTTTGATACAGCATTCCAGTTGCTAGGATGTTCAGAAGAACTGAAAGCAAGGATGCAAGCCGACAAAGCACATGAATAGTTATAGCGGCATTATTCACAATTGATAAAGTATGGAAACAGCCCAACTGTCCATCAACAGATGAATGGATAATTTTTAAAATGTGGTGTATACTTAAAATGGAATACTATTCAGTTGTAAGAATAAATGAAATCAGGATGTATATGACAACATGGATGAACCTTGAAAATATTATGTTGAGTGAAATAACCCAAACGCAAAAGTACAAATATGGTATGATCTTCCTAATATGAACTAAATATGATGGATAAAGTCACAAAAGTAAACTCTAGACTATAGATTACTAGGAGAATGTGGCTTAAGAATGTGAACTGATGCTTAATCTATGTAGAATTTTTAATAAGGTTTATTGTAAAAGTTTAGAGTTGATGGTAACACATTAGAGTAAGTTGAACTAACACTGCTGATTTATAAATGTGATTGTGGCTGAAAAGGGTAGTTTTTCTTTTGAAATTGAAACTTACCCTAGTATTATAGGTTGCTGAAGAGTTACCTCTTGAGAGCCTCCTTGTTGCTCAAATGTGGCTTCTCTCTCAGCCAAACTCAACATATAAATGCATTACCTTCCCCTCAGTGAGCGACATGACTCCCAGGGACAAGCCTCCCTGGCAATGAGGGACTACTACCAAGCATCAACTAGTAATGCAACTGGAAAAAGACCTTGACCAAAAGGGGAAAAATGTAAAGAGAAATGAGTTATATGGCCAAGAGACTTCAAAGTGAGCCCGGAGATCATTCCAGAGTTATGTTTATGCATGTCTCAGCAGGATCTCATTGACTGCCAAAGTAAATATTGCCTCAAATAGCGGGACTCCTCAGGGCTCTGGAGACATCCAGACACTATAGGTAGGGAGTTTGGAGCCCTACCATTGGGACCTACTTTGAAATTTATGCTCCTCAGTGTGACAGAGATGGACTCAGTTGTGGTTTTCCTACACATGTCTCTTCTGCCCCTTCTATTTGAACCTACAGTTAATACTACACTTGATAGGTTTATGTCCAAGAGACTTAAATCTTTGGGCTTTCCATGTGCCATGTGGGCCCTGAATCTCAACAGAGTTGCAACAGTCTACCCTCCAGTTTGTTGGCATCACCTAGGACAACTAACAAGGAGATAATGATGGACAACAGCCATCTCAAGGAATCGAGAGAGTCTAAGACTGCGAGTAAGATAGTCCCATCCATCTGCCCCATGGTATCCAAGCCCCCTCTCAATTAGAAGCGGAGTGAGCATCACCATCCCAGAATCATCAGGATTGGGGAATGAATGATGGGCAGAGTAGACTTATAGCCTATATACTATAGACTTATTGTTATTCTAGCAATGGAAGAACTTTTATAATTGATGTGAAGGTATGGGCCACCAAAGATTCTGAGAGGAGGGAGAGGGAAAAATAGGGGTAACATTGGGGCATTTTTGGGACATTGCAATTGTTCTGAATGACATTGCAATGACAGATAAAGGCCATTATATATCTTGTCATAACTTACAAAATTGTGCAGGAGAGAGTGTAAACTATAACGTAAACTATAATCCATGTTTAGTGACAATGCTTCAAAATGTGTTCATCAATTGTAACAAATGTACCACACTAATGAAGGATGTTGCTAATATGGGAAAGTGTGGGACGGGTAGGGAGTAGAGATATAGGAATTCCTTACATTTTTTTGTAACATTTATGTAATCTAAGTTTCTTTAAAAAAAAAGTATATTAAAAAAAACACAATAATAGTTGGAGACTTCAATATTTCACTTCTATCAATAGACAGAACATTTAGACAGATATCAATAAAGAAACAGATAGTTTCAATAATATAAAAAATGAAATAGGCTTAACAGACATATGCAGAACATTGTACCCCAAAACAGCAAGATACACATTCTTCTCAAGTGCACATCATTCATTTTTCAGGATAGACCACAAGTTGGCTAACAAAACAAGACTCAATAAATACATAAAGTTTTAAATTATACAAAGCATCTTCTCTAATTACAATGGAATGAATTTGGATATCAATAACAGTTATAGAACTGTAAAATCCACAAATATATAGAAGTTAAATGACATTCTTAAACAATCTGTGGGCTAAAGACGAAATCAATAAATATCTCTAGACAAAAACATATTGTATATAGACAATGCAACATTCAGAGAGATAATTTTAGACCTAAATGCTTTCATTAATAGGTAATAAAGAGCTCAAATCAAAGACCTAACTTCAAATCTGGTAGAACTATAAAAAAGAACAGCAAAATAATCCCAAAATAAGTAGAACGAAAGAAATGACAAAGATTAGAGCAGAAATAAATGAAAGAGAGAATAAAAAACAAAAGAAAACATTAGCATGACCAAATTTGTTTCTTCAAAAAGATCAGTAAAATTGGCAAAACTTTAGTTAGATTGATAAAGAAAAAAGGAGATATGATACAAATCTCTCTCTTTAAATAGGCCTCAAAATATTAACACTTTGCTATATTTAAACACTTCTTCCCACCATCCCCACCTTCCCTACCAACGAATTCTCTTGAAAGGAAACCATCAAAGGATTTTTTTTTCAAAAATTTACATCTTTATTGTTGATTCTGTGATTCCACTGAGATCAACTGAGTCCAGAGGTCATACTCATAGTATTGCTACTAATATTTAATATCAGAAAACAAAGAGCTAGTTATATAACATAAAATAGTTTTAATGTATCATTTACTGTTCTTTGTATCTAATGTTATGTAATACAAATGACAGAGCAGAAATTAAAATCTTAAGTGTATTTATATTATAGACCACACGTTACTATTAATTTCTCAAGGACAGATTATATAATTAAAGTTCTTCCAAAAATTATGTTTTCAATAAATGTTCATGGCTTAATGATTCTGATTCCATCAGTTCTATATTACCATTTCTACAAATGCTGACATTACTTAGGTATGGCCTACAGATATGTTCATGTTCATGCTTACTCTTCTAATAACCAGGCTTCACTCCTTGAAGGACAAGAATCGTAGTTACTTGCAACAGCACTGAGAGCTTGACACACTGGTCTGTCTTGATCCTACAGAATGATTTAAGTACTTTTTAATCCTAGGTACATCTTATTGTTGGCTTTGTTTTTAAATCAGAAGAATCAGCCAAACTGATATGCCTGTACATTGGTAAGCTTGTAGTTCTTCATGAAATAAGAAGCATAGAAATCCCATTGCTATTATTTAAAAAAGTAAATATTAAAAATTGGCAGCATCTATTGGAGCAAATTTGTGGAGATAAGAACACTCATAAAACTGCTAGTGTGAATGTGATTTCTACCACAGTATCAAAAAATAATCTGACAGTAGGTATTAAAATTTGAAATTCACATGCACTTTTTTCCCAGAAATTTCAGTCTTGGAAATCTGTACTAGATAATAAAAGCATCAGTGCTTAGGATATATTAATAGGGTTATTTATAAAAGGATTATTTATAAATAAATACAATATGGAAGTTACTTTAAAGTCCCCAAATAGATTGCTACAACATAGATGAATGGGGAAAAACAATTTCCTTAATTGGATTTTTCAAAAAGCTTAGGGAAGAACAAGTGTAATATGGGGACATTTTCGGGACATTGGATTTGTCCTGTATGACATTACAGTGATGGATACAGGCCATTGTATATTTTGTCATAACTTACAAAATTGTGTAGGACAGAGTGTAAATTATAATGGAACTGTATTCCATGGTTAGTAGCGATGCTTCAATATGGGTTCATCAATTGTAACAAATGTACCACACTAATGAAGGATGTTGTTAATGTGGGAAAGTGTGGAAAAGTGTAGGGCATATGGAAATCCTCTATATTTTTTGTGTAACATTTATGTAATCTAAAGCTTCTTTAAAAGGAAAAAAATAATTATTAAAAAAAGGTTACGATAAAAAAATTGTTTTCCCCATTGTAAAAAACTGAATAAATTGTGATAGATGTAAATTATGGAATATTAGGTAGATATTTAAAATAATTAACTACATCTTTGGACATTGACCAGAAAGATGATCATGAAAATTAAGTGAAAAATGCAGTTTCCAAGGTAATATAAAAAGTAGATCCCACTTTTAATAAAGATAACCCTATTATAAATTTCTATATGTTTGTAAAATCATAGAGAATTGTGTAGTAAATGGTAAATATGTTTACCCCATGGTAAGTAAGGCCGCAGGAGTGAAGGTGGAAGTGAAATTTTTCTTTGTATTTCTCTATATAGTTTAACTGTTACCTTGTTTTTACAATGTGGTTTGCTTACTTTCAAAAATTTTAGTAAAATTTTACTTTTCTTTGGATTTGCATTACCTTAATTACTAGTGAACTTGAGCACATTCCCACGTATATATTCGCTAGCTGTATATCTTCTACGAATCCTCTGTTCATAGCTCATAACCATTTTTCCATTGGATAGTTTCTTTTCCCCAATTTTAGGGGCTCCTTGACTGTTAGGAATATTAACTATTTGTTGGTTATATGCACTGTAAATATTTTTCCAGGTCCATTGAATTTTTTAGTTTTTATGTGATCACACCTGCCAATGTTTTTCCTGCCACTCTTAAAAAAATAATATCTATGTATCTTGTTTTCTATTATATATTAAGTGAAATATAGCAAGTTGCTGAATAATATGTATAACTTGTTTCTATCTTTGTATTATAAAAATAGGGGAAAATACATTATGTGTGTTTGTGGATGTTGCATATATATGTATGAGCAAAAATAAATACATGGAAATATATTAATACAAATCAAACTGTTAACGCTGATTATCTCAGTGGGGCGAGATAGGGACAGAGAAGAAGCAATTATGAACATGTTCTTTACACATTTTTGTATGGCTTGACTTGTTACAAGTACATACTTGCCCCTAAATTGGTTGCTATCCCTTTCCCCTTAAGTTGTTATTGTCACAGAATATAGCTTTATACATTGTGTGCATTAACATGGATTTATAAATATTGCTTTAAGCATTTGTCTTTTAAATCATATATGAAAAAAAAAGAGTTACAAACAAAAATATAATAATGTAGACTTTTATTTTTACCTAATTACCTTTACCAGTGATCTTTCTTTCTTCATATGGCTTTCAGTTATGTCTTGTGTCCTTACCATTTCTTGTAGAGAAGGTCTACAAGTAACAAATTCCCTTATCCTTTGTTTATCTGGAAATGTTTTAACTTCTCCTTCATTTCTGAAGGATAGTTTTGCCAGATATAGAAGTCTTGGTTGTTGTTTGGTTTTGCTTTTCCCTAGCACTTTATCTATGTCATTCCAATACCTTCTAAGCCCCATGGTTTTGGAAAAGAAATAAGGTGCTGTTCTTATTAAGAAATAAGGTGCTGTTCTTATTAAGGATCCTTTATTTATTTATTTTTTTTCCTTTTTTTTTTATTATGGGTAAAAATCAAAATTCTCACAATACATACAAACATTTGCAAAATGATATATAAATATATGTGCATATATGTGTATTTGCTTACAAAAATGTTATTTATATATATATATATATATATATATATATATACATATATTTTAAGAGGTGCTTAGATTACCTAAAATATTACACGGAACCCACTGGGATTCCCATGTTGCCCACCTCCCACACCTCCCACCACATCCCACACAAACATCTCCCACAGTGGAATATTACTCAGCGGTAAGAAGGAACAAAGTGCTAACACATGGAATAACGTGGATGAATCTTGAAGACCTTATGTTGAGTGAAGGATCCTTTATTTTTGATGAGTCACATTTCTCTTGCTTTCATGGTTCTCTGTGTTCAGCATTTAACAATTTGACCATAATGTGTCTCATTGTATATGTCTTTGAGTTTATTCTACTTGGAGTTTGTTAAGCTTCTTGGACATGTAGATTGATAGCTTTCATCAAATTGGGTAAGTTTTTGGCCATTATTTCTTCAAATATTCTGTCTTCCCCTTTTGCTCTCCCCTTTCTTTTTCATGATGTGTATGTTGGTTCACTTGTTGGGTCCCACGAGTCCCTTAGGTTCTGTTCATTTTTCTTCATTCTTTTTTATTTCAGTTCCTCAGATTGAATAATTGCAATTGTCTTAATTTCAAATTCACTGATTCTTTCTTCTGCCTGCTCAAATCTTCTGTTGAATCCCTCTAGTGAATCTTTCATTTCACTTATTGAAATTTTCAATTCCAGAATTTCTATTTGGTTCCTTTTTATAAATTTTATTTCTTTATTAATGTTCTAATTTTTTCATACATCATTTTCCTGATTTATTTTAGATTTTTGGCCCATGGTCTCCTTTAGCTCTTTGTGCATTGTGCTGGTTTGAGTCTTTTGTGGACCCTAGAAAATCCTGTTCTTAAAGTGAATCCATTCCTGTGCATGTAAACCCGTTGAAGATGGGACCTTCTGATTAGATCACATTTGATTAGATTGCTCATTTAAGAGCATTAGATTAAATATTGGGACCCAAGGTGGGTCTTAATACTCTTACTGGAGACTTTTTAAATTAGAGAACTAAAAAGTCACAGAAACACAGAGATAAAGCCACAGAGACAGAGAGAAGGGACCAGATGCTCATAGAGGAACCTGGAAGAGAGAAAGCCACAGATAGAACAGCCAGAAGCTGAAAGAGACAAGCCTGGAGGAGAAGGGAGATTTAACCATATGCCTGATCGCCTAGAGCAATGCATCTTCTGGCACCACCACCTTAAGCCTGATTGCCCACAGCTGAGCTTGGGGAGACAGTGAGCCTGGATAATGCAGAGACTGGCAGAGCTTCCTAATTGCCTTGCTATGTGGCAGGAGACCAGGATTGCTAGCATGTGACCTTCAATGAGACATCATCTCTAATGATGCCTTGATTTGGACATTTTCACAGCCTCAGAACTGTAAGCTTTTAACCAAATTAATTCCCATTTTTGGTATATTGCTCCCAGCAGCTTTTAGCTAACTAAAATATGCATCTTTAAAACAGTTGATTTAAAGTCATTGTGCAGTAAGTACAATATCTGTGCTTCCTCAAGTACACTTTCTGTCAATTAAAATTTTCCATTGAATGGGTATTACTTTCCTATTTCTTTATATGCTTTGTGATTTTTTTATTTAAAACTGGAATTCAAATATTATAATATAATAACTCTGGAAATCAGTCTCTTTACCCCAAGATTTGTTCTTCTTGATTGTTGAGGGCTATAATTGTCTATTTATTTAGTGACTTTTCCAAACTATTTTTGGCAAAGATTGTATCCCTTGTAATCTGTGGTCCCTGAAGCCTCTGCTCCTTTCACTTGTGTTCAGGCAGTGTTTTCAGAGACATGTCCCTGAACTCAAGAATTAAAAAAAATAAACATACATATATACACATATAAAACACCTCTTCTAGTCTTTGTGGATTGGCTCTGTATTGGAACACTCCTTTAACACATAGGCTATTTATAGCCTTCACTTCCTGCTTACATTGAGTCTAGAAATCAGCCAGTGGTAAAAGCCTTAGGGTCTTCTCAGGATTTCCTTGACCATATATCCTGTCTTGGGCATAGTGAATTCCACAGTATACATGGGTGCTTTTGAATGTCCTAATTTCTTAAAGAAACACGTTCCCCAGCTTTTCCTTCAAGGCTTTAGGCAGTCCATTGTATGACTCAACTGTAATATTTTGCCTCAGATAGCTAAGTTTTATATTTCACCTTACAATATTTTGAACAATGCCCTCCACTTTACCACCCTGATTGTATTCTGAATTAGGTGTAACAGAGACAGGTCACTTGTTTCAATCCCTCAGGTAGCCACCAAACAGGTGAGATCAGAAAAACACAATAATTTGTAAATAAGATCTGCTCTGCTCCCTCTGGATCAGGCTTCAGTCTTCAAGATTGTCACCAAGCTGGGGAGGAAAAAGGGAAGTAAGGAAGTTTAATGCCTTAAACTTTTCTACTCTTTATTTTTTAGGTGGTACTGGGGATTGAACCCTGGACCTCAAACATGGGAAGCAGGTGCTCAACCACTGTGCTACATCTGCTCCCCTTTCCTACTCTTTTAAAGTTGCTGCTTTCTTGATTCAGCATTCACTGTAACCTTTTGAGTGTTTTTGAGAGTTTTAACAATGTTGGTTCTGACAGTTTGTGTTTGCTTTTCAGTTTTTCTGTGGAAGGATGGACGTTTGCTGATATCACTACTCCAATAAAGGGAAAAATAAAGAAAGCCATTGCTGTACTTACAGCCATCCTCCTTGGAGGAGAATGGGCATAATGTAGGGCAAACACCACCCTTTCTCACATATTTCCCTTGAAGCCACTCAATGAGGAATACTTGATTGGATTTTTTCCATAGCTTATGGTGGGATGAGTAGCAATATTACTAAGATACATTACCAGTGGTGACAAACTACCAGACCCTGAAGTCCCTTCTGTTGTTCTGACACCACAAAATGAAAAGTAGTGGAGAAGGAAGTAGATATTTACAGATTTTGACAAGAGTTTACTTTGCATGGTTGTGCCTAAGGGTGAGAAGAAAATAAGGGGAAGAGGAAGGAGTGATAGTATGCTTGCATTGCTTTATGCTTGCTCCACATATAAAAATAGTCATGACTTTGAGTTCTAACCAAGTATAGCATTTGTTCTATGACCTTATAGAAAATGTACTCTCATGTGTTTATCTTAAGGATAGTTCATGTCCCTAAGTTAGAAACAGAATAGCAATACCTTCTGGGTAAATAACTAGTCACCACAATATATAAAGGAAAATAATAGTAGTTGCATAGTGTAGCCGTTGGGCAATTTGATGTAATTATGAATTCCAAAAATATATATTGGATTATACTTGTAAACTGATCTGTTCATCTGGGCATGATTAAGTTATGATTAGGGCATTGATTGGGCCACGTCAGTAGGATGTTGAGCCCCACCCCTTGGTGGGTGGGGAATAAAATATTAAAGGCATTGGAAAGAACAGAGTTGCAGCAGTTTTGAGTATCGATTTTGATGTTGGAGTTTTGAAGTTGGAGAGAAGGCCCCAGGAGAAGAGAAGCAAGCCATTCGCCTGATAGTCTACAGCTGACCTTGTAGTGGAAACAGAGGAGCTAAGCTCGGAGAGAAACAAAGCCCCAGGAAGAGAGGAACCCAAGAAGCCTGAACCCTGGCAAACGTCGGCAGCTGTCTCGCTCCAACACATGGCAATGGACTTTGGTGAGGAAAGAAACTTATGCTTTATGGCCTGGTAACTGTGGACTTCTACCCCAAATAAATACCCTTTATAAATACCAACCCATTTCTGGTATTTCACACTAGCACCTCTTTGGCTGACTAATACACATAGTTTCTGAAAATTGGAAAGGACTTAGAATTGCTTTAGTCAAACTATCTTCTAATCTAAGAGTTCTTTCTTCACATCTGTGGCAGATGATCATCTCGTCTCTGCTTGAAGTGTTTCCAGTTAGAGATAACTCTCTCCTTTATAAAGCAGCTAGTTCTCAATAGTGATAATTGTTAGAATGTTCTTCCTTAAATTGATTTGAATTTTACCTTTTTGTAACCTCTATCCATTCGTCATTCTCCCTTATGAAATCCACAAAGAATATGTGAAGACACCTATTCTTGCACCCTAAGCCTTTTCCTCAAAAGACTCTATGCCACCTGTCTCTCAAGTTTTCAAAATGTGTCACAATTTCTAGATTATTCGCCATCCTACTTTCCCTAGTTTTGAGGCTATTTAATTTTTTAAAAAACCACAATACTCTGAAACAATCACACTTCTTCTGATGTCCTTACCTGGCATAAGATGCAATCGAGACAATTGCCTTAGATTGGGATATTTTACTGGTCACTCTGGCATCACTGCAACTCGAAATTACCATCACCTTTATTTTTTTATTATTATTTTTTCATATATATTTTAAAAGATGCTTAGATTACATAAATGTTACACAAAAATTACAGGAATTCCCATGATCTCCACCTTTAGTCAGATTTCTCACATTCCATTCTTATGGAATTTTTCCTTCTTTTTTAAATATTTGTGTGTAAAATGTCTTCTGGTCAGTTTAGGCCAATAATTCTGGGCTACTGAGATCTTGTGAATAGTCTTATTATGTCCAGAAAGTCCCTGATTCTTTAATGCACCAGCCTGTGCCCAGAGAAAATACAAAAAGCTATAAGCATAAGCAGCAGGAAAAACAAAGCAGCCAAAAGCCAGCATGAACTGGCCTTCATCTTTGCTTATTCCTCATTCCATTTCAGTTTGCCTCCTGCCTGCCTTTCCTAACCCCCTGGTCATTCATCATTCTAGCTTCCTGTCAGCTTTAGTCTCATTTCTACTTTTACCTTCTCAATTTGTCTGCTTCACTGCCTCCCAAGCCTATGCCCAATTTATTGCTCATCTCCTCTACTCTGTTCTGGCATTGGGATCCTTTCCTTTGAATTAGACTTAGAGATTACTTTTTTCTCAGTCTGACCACTTCCCTACATCTACTTCCTTCTTGCTCCAACTTTAGAGTTCCAGACCCAGGAAAACACTGTCTACCAATATATTATTATTCCAAATTTGGTTTCATCAACAAAAGTTATACACATGTCTTTTATTTTGTCACATAAAATGTTCCTAAGAACAAAGATATTGACTTATGTAAAAACCTTATGTAAAAGTGCAGTTATCAAGTTCAAAAAATTTAAAATTGATATAAACCTTATAGTCTATATTCTAATTTTTTCATATGTTCTAATAATGTCCTTTTGTGTATGTGCGTGTGGTAATTTCTCCTGTGAAATTATTCTTATATCTATTCAAGTCATTATTCTGTAGCTAAATATAAGATGGAATTGAATTTTAACCATCTTATGGGGAATTTTTAACTTAAGATAATTTTGTTTGCTTTAGGCTTCAGATGGGCCATTTAAGCTTCAGGTGTATAAGATCGCTTCTCTATTACAAGGAAATTAGTGATTCCTAATTTATATCACTCCTCTTAAGGTGATGCATTAAAGTATTTGTGATCCCTTTTGAGTTGTCTCTTCCTGAGCTTTGGCAGGGAAGTGTGGCAAACATTGCTGAGATTGCTAGGTGGCTGAGCCACTCACAACAGGCGTGTAACCAGTGGGACACAGCCTGGCATTCAAAATCCTTTACGATCAGACTTCTTCTAGTCTCATTGTACAATATTGTCCACTTCCTTCCAACTGCACAAGTTTGGAGCCCAAACATGCCAGGTCTTATGGTAGCACTGAGACCTCTCTTTCCTTCTCCGTCTATTTGGATGTCTCTTCAAATCCCTACTTCTTTATTTTTTAATTAGAGAAATTGTAGGTTTACAGAAAAATTATGCATAAAATGCAGAATTCCCATATAATACCCTTTTCTTAACCTCTTGCATTAGTATGGCACATTTGTTACAATTCACAATAGAAATTTTTATAATTGTACTCTTAACTATAGTCCATTGTTTACAATAAGGTTCACTGTTTGTGTTGTATACTCCTATGTGTTTTTTTAATTTTTATTTTAGTTACAATATATACAACCTAAAATTTCCACTTTTAACTACATTCAAACATATAATTCAGTACTTTAATTATGTTCACAATGTTGTGCTACCATTACCACTATCAATTATCAAAATTTTACTATCCTTTTGAAACTTCTCTTCACCTTTCTTTCATCCCATCCAGGATCATTTATCACATTTAATTGCCATTTTCTCTTTCTTTTTTATTAATTATGTGAACATATATATGACATAAACTTTCCCATCTCAATCACTCAAAAGTATATCATTCAGTGAATTTAAGCACATTCACTAAGTTGCAGTACCCTCACCAATTTCCATTATTAAAATTTCCCAACCTCGCAAACAGAAAACCTACACCCATTTTGCATTAAATTCCCATTCCCTTTGACCCTGCAACTGGAAAGTTGTATTCTAATTTTTGTCTCTATGAGCTTATATATTCTCTGTCATTATCTTTACGGTTACCATGGGGGTTAAATTTAACATCCTAAAGATGACAGCAATCTCGTTTGCTTTGATACCAACTTAACTTCAATAGTATGCACAAACTATGTTCCTATAGTCCTTCATCACCCACCTTTATGCAGTTCTTGTTACAAACTACATGTCTATCTCTCATGCATCACTGATTTATCATTATCTCTTATGTACTTGTCTTTTAGATCCTATAGGAAGTAAAAAGTGCCCTTAAAAACCAAAAATACAATAGTGCTACTTTTACCAGAGATCTTTATTTCCTCATGCTGCTTTTGTCTATTGTCTATTGTCCTTTCCTTTTAACCTGCAGAACTCTGTTCAGCATCTCTTGTAGGGCTAGCCTAGTGGTGATGAACTTCATCAGCTTTTGTTTATCTGGGAATGTCTTAATCTCTCCATCAAGTTTGAAAGACAATTTTGTCAGATACAGAATTTGTGTTTGGCAGTGTTTTGCTTTCAGCACTTTAAACTTGTCCTCCCAATGACTTCTTGCCTCCATGGTTTCTGATGAAAAATTAGCACTTATCTTACTGAGGTTTGCGTGTACATGACATGTTGCTTCTCTCTTACAGATTTAAGAATTCTCTTTTTATCTTTGGCATTTGGCAGTTTGATTTTTTAAATATACTTTTTTTTAATTTTTTTATTATGGGTAAAAATCAAAATTCTCACAATACATACAAACATTTGCAAAATGATATATAAATATATATGCATATATGTGTATTTGCTTTCAAAAATGTTGTTTATATATATATATATATATACATATATTTTAAGAGGTGCTTAGATTACCCAAAATATTACACGGAACCCACTGGGATTCCCATGTTGCCCACCTCCCACACCTCCCATCACATCCCACACAAACATTTCCCACATTCTGGCCCACCACCCTCAATGAACTTACACATCCTGGAGCCTTGCCACCAACCATAGACCACAGTTCACACTGTAGACCACACTCTCTCCCACTCAGTTCTGAGTGGTGTGTGCTGATTTAAAATGGCCTACATCCGTTGCCACAACAGTACTCAGGACAACCACCAACTCCCAAAGAAGCCACTGTATTTCAACTGCTCATCCCCTCCCTACCCCAAAAGTGTCAAGTGGCCACTGGCTCCACCTCATTGTTATAATTTCTTGCATTGCTAGAATCACCATATGTGAACAAGAGAATACCATCAAGTCCACTCTAGTCCATAGTTCTTCCCCCAATCCTGAGGGGACTGGGATGGTGATGTCCACTCCAACTCCAAGTGAGAGAGGGCTTATATCCCATGGATATGGTGGGTGGGATGATCCTGCCTGCAGATGCAGGCCCGCTCCATTCCCTGGGATGGCCATTGCTCATCGTTGTCTCCTCACCAGGTGACTTGGATGAGTCCATTGAGCTGTAGGGTAGGAGTTGCAGCTCCACCTAGATTTCATGAACACCTGGCACATAGGTAGGCGGGAGGCTCCAGTCTCTGGAAGTATACCTAAAAACTCCAGCATCGCATATAGGTTTGAATAGAAGGGACTGGTGAACCATGTGAAGGGAGGACTTATTTGAGTCTAATTCTGTCACTCTCAGGAGCACAGATTCCAAAAATAGAACCCACTGATAAGGCATCAGTCTCTGGGGCTATCCCCCCTTATATAGGACCAGGGTGTCTCCGGAGCTCTCAGGAAGCCCACTGAGTGGGGTGATAGGCACTTAAAGATACTTAGATTACATAAATGTTATATAAAAAATATAGGGGAGTCCCATATGCTCCTCTCCCTAGCCCTCCCACATTTTCCCACATTAACAACATCCTTCATTAGTGTGTTACATTTGTTACAATTGAGGAACACACTTTGGAGCATTGCACTAAGTGTGAAATATAGTTTACATTATAGTTTAACTCTCTCGTACACATTTTTTATAAGTTATTATAAGATATATAATGGCCTGTATCTGTTATTGCAATGTCATTCAGAACAATTCCCAAGTCCCGAAAATGCCCCTAAATTACACCTGTTTTTCACTCTCCCTCCCCTTAGGGCCTCCAGTGGCCACTGCCTCCACATCAATGATAAAAGTTCTTCCATTGCTAGAATCACAATGTCTATAGTAGAATAACAGTAAGTCTACTCTAGTCCATCGTTCATTCCTCAGTCCTGAGGATTCTGGCATGGTGATGCCCACTCTGCTTCTAACTGAGACGGGGCTTGGATCCCATGGGGCAAATGGATGGGACTATCTTGCTTGAAGTTCAGACTATCTCTGTTCTTTTGGATGGTCATTGTCCATCATCATCTCCTTGTTAGTTGTCTTGGGTGAGACCAATGAACTGGAGAGTAGGTGTTGCAACTCTGTGATAGGTATGCCCCAGGTGAACCTCCTCCTACATATCCCCCATCTCTGACACCCCACATCAATGATCCTCCCCTGCCACAATTATAACCCTTCTGTGATCTAAAACTTCTTCAAAAATGAAGCCAACACTATAACCAAGTGTAATTAATAAGAAAATGAAATAATGATAGTTTTTAAATTATGAATAAATTACAATTTTTAAAAAAAATTGAAATAATAAAAACAAAAAATTTTAAAAATTTTAAAAATGTTGACATTATGCTTTTCATCACTGTAAGATCTGTCGTCTTGTATGAACAGTGATCATTTCTTCCATTTATTCACCCAGTATCTTATTTTTTTTTCTTTTTGTCTTCAAAGAAGCTTTAGGTCACAGAAAAGTCACATACAGAATATAGGGGATTCCCATATACCCAACATCCTCCCCCTTTTCCCCTTTCCCCTTTTAATAACATTTTACATGTGGATGGTACATTTGTTACAATTGATGTACAAATATTGAAACGTCACTACTAACCAAGGTCAATGATTTACATTATGGTTTACATTTTGAACCATACACTTTTGTAAACTTTGATGAAATTTAACATGGTCTGTATCTATCATTGCAGTAACACGTAGAAAAATTCCATCGCCCCTAAAATGCCCTATGTTCCATCTATGCTATTCCTTCCTCCCCCTCCCCTCGGGATCCATGGTAACCTCCAAGATTAACTCATTGAAGGGTAACATTCATAGTTACTTGCAACAACATTGAGGGCTTGACATATTGGCCTGTCCTCCCCTATTAGGCACTGCCTGTACTCTCGAGAGACTCATGTCCCTCTAATTGAGACATAGCAGGACTCCCCAGGATGGGAGTCTAATATCTTCCCGCTCATTATGTGGGTCTCCACCCACTGATACAACACACTGTGAAAAGATGAACACTACACACTCCATAGAAATCTGCCCCAGCACATCCAACACCCTAAACCAGTAACCCTCCCCTGCCATATTTGCCAAAAGAACATTCCCAACATTGTATTCTCAACCACATACCCACAAATCCCCACAGTTCACCTGCTTCTTTATCCAATCCTCTCCCCAATTCCATGGACTGTCCAGCCCACCCTCTCTTATGTTGTGGAATTGGTCTCTTTGGGTTTATCTTGTTTAGAGTTTGTTGATCATCTTGAATGTGTATATTCATGTCTTTCATTAAATTTGGGACGTTTGCAGCCATTTGAATATTCTCTCTGTCCCTATCTTCCCCTTCTGGAACTCCCACATTGAGCATATTGGCACACTTTATAGTGACCCACAGGTTCTTTGGGCTCTGCTCACTTCTCTTCATTCTTTCTTCCTTTTGTTCCTCATACTGGATTACTGCTGTTGAACCCCTCTAGAGAATTTCTAATTTCTGTTACTGTGGTCTTCAGCTCTGTTTGGTTCCTTGTCATAATTTCAATTTCTATATTGATATTAATTTTGTGTTCATCTACTGTTTTCCTGATTTCCTGTAGTTCTTTTTTTTTTTAACTTTATTTTGTACATTTAATAATTGAAAACATAAGCAATTAAAAACTAAAAAGTAAACACAGATGAATAAATATATACATTTCTCAATTAAATGTAATGGATCCATGTAAATTTTGTTGTTATGTTTTTTGTTTGTTTTTTTGTTTTTGTTTTTTTTGGGAATCAAACAATATTTTACACAATATATTTGTTCATAGTAATGCAATCATACATTATTTGTCCTTTTGTGTCTGGCTTGCTTCAATCAACATAATGTCCTTCAGGTTCATCCATGTTGCCAAATGCTTCATGACTCCACCTCCTCTTACAGCTGCATAATATTCCATCGTGTGAATAGACCACAGTTTGTTTATCCATTCATCTGTTGATGGACACCTGGATTGTTTCCAACTTTTGGCAATCGTGAATAATGTGGCTATGAACATCGGTGTGCACATGTCTGTCCGTGTCACTGCTCTCAGTTCTTCTGGGTATATACCCAGTAGTGGTATTGCAGGGTCACATGGCAAGTCTATATTCAACTTCTTTAGGAACTGCCAAACAGTCCTCCATAGTGATTGTACCATCCTGCATTCCCACCAACAGTGAAGAGGTGTTCCTATCTCTCCACATCCTCTCCAACACTTGTAGTTCTCTGTCTTTTTAATAGTGGCCATTCTGATAGGTGTGAAATGATATCTCGTTGAAGTTTTGATTTGCATTTCCCTAATCATGAGTGATGTTGAGCATTTCTTCATGTGTTTTTTTGCCATTTGTATTTCTTCTTCGGAGAAATGTCTATTCAAGTCTTTGGCCCATTTTTTAGTTGGGTCGTTTGTCTTTTTATTGTTGAGTTGTAACATCTCTTTATATATCCTGGATATTAAACCCTTATCAGATATGTGATTTCCAAATATTTCCAAATATTTTTTCCCATTGAGTTGGCTGCCTTTTCACCCTTCTGACAAATTCCTGTGAGGTGCAAAAGTGTTTAATTTTGAGGAGGTCCCATTTATCTACTTTTTCTTTTGTTGCACGTGCTTTGGGTGTGAGGTCCAAGAAACCACCACCTACTACAAGGTCTTGAAGATGTTTCCCTACATTTTCTTCCAGTAGTTTTATGGTCCTGGCTTTTATATTTAGATCTTTGACCCATTTTGAGTTGATTCTTGTATAGAGGGTGAGATAGGGGTCCTCTTTCATTCTTTTGGTTATAGATATCCAGTTCTCCCAACACCATTTGTTGAAGAGACTGTTTTTTTCCAATCAGCGTGGGCTTAATAAGTTTGTCAAAAGCCAGTTGACTGTATAGGTGAGGGTTTATTTCTGGATTCTCAATTCTATTCCACTGATCGATATGTCTATCTTTATGCCAGTACCATGCTGTTTTGACCACTGTAGCTTTGTAATATGTTTCAAGGTCAGGCAGCGAAATTCCTCCCACTTTGCTCTTCTTTTTTAGAATGCTTTTGGCTATTCGGGTGCACTTACCCTTCCAGATGAATTTGGTAATTGCCTTCTCTAATTCTGTAAAGTAAGCTGTTAGGATTTTGATTGATATTGCATTGAATCTATAAATCAGTTTGGGCAAGATTGACATCTTCACGATATTTATTCTTCCAATCCATGAACACGGAATGTCTTTCCATTTGTTTAGGTCTTTTTAAATTTCTTTTAGCATTGTTTTGTAGTTTTCTGCATATAGGTCCTGTACTTCCTTGGTTAAATTAACTCCTAGGTATTTGAGTCTTTTTGTTGCTATTGAAAATGGAATTTTCCTCCTGATTTCCTCCTCAGATTGTTCAGTACTAGTGTACAAAAACATTACTGATTTTTGCGTGTTGATCTTATATCCTGCCACTTTGCTGAACTCATTTATTAGTTCAAGTAGCTTTGTTGTGGATACTTCAGGATTTTCTTTTTTTTTTTTTTTTGGAAGGTATTTATGTTTTTATTTAAACTTGACATGCCATAGATCCCAATAAGTATTTGTGGAATAAAGGAATGGATAATTTGAATGACGGATTTTCTAAATACAGGATCATGTCATCCGCAAACAGTAAGAGTTTTACTTCCTCTTTTCCTATTTGGATGCCTCGAATTTTTTTGTCTTGTCTAATTGCCCTCGGTAGAACTTCTAGTACAATGTTGAATAACAATGGTGACAGTGGGCATCCTTGTCTTGTTCCCGATCTTAGGGGGAAAGCTTTCAACCTTTCCCCAGTGAGTATGATGTTGGCAATGGGTTTTTCATATATGCCTTTTATCATATTGAGGAATTTTCCTTTTATTCCTATCTTTTGAATTATTTTTATCAAAAAAGGATGTTGGATTTTGTCGAATGCCTTTTCTGCATCTATTGAGAAGATCATGTGGTTTTTTTCCTTCAATTTGTTAATGTGGTGTATTACATTGATTTTCTTATGTTGAACCAGCCTTGCATACCAGGAATAAATCCCACTTGGTCATGATGTATAAGTCTTTTGATATGCTGTTGGATTCGATTTGCAAGTATTTTGTTGAGAATTTTTGCATCTATGTTCATGAGAGAGATTGGTATGTAATTTTCTTTTCTTGTGGAATCTTTATCTGGCTTGGGTATTAGGGTGATGTTGGCTTCATAAAATGTGTTGGGTAATTTTCCCTCCTCTTCGATTTTTTAGAAGAGTTTTAACAGGACTGGTGTTAATTCTTTTAGAAATGCTTGGTAGAACTCACCTGTGAAGCCATCTGGTCCTGGACTTTTCTTTGCTGGGAGATTTTTGATGACGGATTCAATCTCCTTAATTGTGATTGGTTTGTTAAGTTCTTGTATTTCTTGTTGTGTCAGTGTAGGTTGGTTATGAGTTTCTAGAAATTTGTCCATTTCATCCAGGTTGTCTAGTTTGTTGGCATATAGTTTCTCATAATATCCTCTTATGATTCTTTTTCTTTCTGTGAGGTCATTTGTAATTTCCCCCCTTTCATTTCTGATTGTATTTATTTGCATCTTCTCTCTTTTTTTCTTTGTTAGTCTAGCGAGGGGCTTGTCAATTTTATTGATCTTCTCAAAGAACCAGCTTTTGGTTTTGTTGATTTTCTCTATTGCTTTTTTGTTCTCATTTTCATTTATTTCCACTCTAATCTTTATTATTTCTTTCCTTCTTTTTGCTTTGGGATTGGTTTGCTGTTCTTTTTCTAGTTTCTCAAGTTGTTCAGTTAAATCTTTGAGTTTTGCTCTTTCTTGTTTCTTAATATAGGTATTTAAGGCTATAAATTTCCTTCTCAAGACTGCCTTTGCTGTATCCCATAAGTTTTGATATGTTGTGTTCTCATTTTCATTTGTCTCAATATATTTACTGATTTCACTTGCAATTTCTTCTTTGACCCACTGAATATTTAGGAGTGTGTTGTTCAGTCTCCACACATTTGCAAATTTCCCTTTATCCTGTCTGTTATTGATTTCTAGTTTCATTCCATTATGATCTGAGAAGGTGCTTTGTATAATTTCAATCTTTTTATATTTATTGAGAGCTGTATTGTGACCTAACATGTGGTCTATCCTGGAGAAAGATCCATGGGCACTTGAGAAGAATGTATAACCCGCTGAGTTTGGATGCAGTGTTCTGTATATATCTGTTAATCCTAACTTGTTTATCATATTGTTCAAGTTCTCTGTTTCCTTGTTGATCTTCTGTCTAGTTGTTCTATCTAATGACGTGAGAGGGGTGTTGAAGTCTCCGACGATTATTGTGGAAATGTCTATTTCTCCCTTCAGTTTTGCCAGAGTTTGTCTCATATATTTTGGGGCACCCTGGTTAGGTGCGTAGATATTTATGACTGTTATATCTTCCTGGAGGATCATCCCTTTTATTAATATATAATGGCCTTCCGCATCTCTTATCACTTTTTTGCATTTGAAGTCCGTTTTGTCTGATATTAGTATAGCTACCCCTGTTCTTTTCTGTTTACTATTCGCGTGGAGTATCTTTTTCCAACTTTTTACTTTCAGCCGGCTTGTATCCTTGTGTCTGAGGTGAGTTTCTTGTAAGCAGCATATGGATGGCTCATGTTTTTTATCCATTCTGTCAGCCTGTATCTTTTGATTGGGGAATTTAATCCATTCACATTCAATGATATTACTGAAAATGCACTATTTATTTCCTCCATTTTATTCTTTAGTTTTCATATGTGATCTTATTTTTGTCTTTCTTTTTACTCTTCTGGTTATCCTTTCTGCTTTTCTTTCTTCTATACTCTCCTCCAAGCCTCTCTCTCCTGTCTTTTTCTTTCAGGTTCTAAGGCTTCCTTTAATATTTCCTGCAAAGGTGGATTCTTTTTTTGCAAACTCTCTTAGTTTCTGTTTGTTTGTGAATACCTTATATTCACCTTCATATTTGAAGGACAGTTTTGCTGGATAAAGAATTCTTGGCTGGCAGTTTTTCTCTTTCAGTTTCCTAATTGTAGCATACCACTGTCTTCTCGCCTCCATGGTTCCTGAAGAGAAATCTGCACAAAGTCTTACTGGACATCCTTTTTACGTGATCGTTTGCTTCTCTCTTGCTGCTCTGAGAATTTTCTCTTTCTCTTTTACATTTGACATTCTGAATAATATGTGTCTTGGCGTAGGTCTATTTGGATTTATTCTTATTGGGGTACAGTGTGCTTCTTGGACACGTAAGTTCATTTCTTTCATGAGAGTTGGGAAATTTTCAGCTATTATTTCCTCAAATACTCTTTCTGCCCCTTTTTCTTTCTCTTCTCCTTCTGGAACTCCCATGACACGTATGTTCTTTCGTTTAGTGTTGTCATTCAACTCTCTGAGCACCTGCTCAATTTTTTCCATTCTTTTCTCTCTCTGTTCTTTTCTCTCTTCAATTTTAGCTGCTCTGTCTTCAGTATCACTTATTCTATCTTCTATCATTTCGAGTCTGCAGTTGTATGCTTCAAATATATTTTTTACTTCACCTATTGTGTCTTTCATTCCCATGAACTCTGTTACTTTCTGTTCATGATTTCAAATTCTTCTTTACGTTCGTGCAATGACTTCTTGATGTCATTGATCTCTTTAACTATATTCTCTTTCATCTCATTAATTTGATTTTGGAAATGTGTGCTCATCTCACTGATTAGTTCTCTCAAATTCTGCATCTCTTCTGGGACTTTGCTGTATTCCTTTTCTTGGGCCATGTCTTCTATTTTCTTAGTATGGCCCGTAATTTTTTGCTGGTGCTTAGGCATCTGGTTAGTTTGTATTTTACTTAGATGCTCTATCTCTTTCTCTTTTATGGGGTTTTAGTGGCAGGAGGCTGTGAGTTACCAAAGCTCTTTGATTTTTGGCTCAAACTTGATTGTTAGGATTGTTCTGCTGGTTGCTCAGAACTGGGCACTGGACCCAGTAATTGGTTGTAGAGTCATTTCCTAGCGCCTTGGGCAGGGAGGCTATAGAGGCCAGGAAAAGCCTCTCTTACTTATTAATTTTTTTATGTGCACTTCCTTGGTCTGGCAGGAGATGGCACTTGTTGGCAGCTCTCAATTCAATGCCTGGTTGGAGCGTATTTGTTGTGACACAGACCAGATCAATGTGATAGAGCTTCCTGTCTGGGGGCTAGGAGCCCTGTGATTCAAACTTTCTGAGACCGTTCTCCAGACTTCTCTCGTAGCACCCCCCTTTTCCCAGCTAGGAAATATTTCCACTCCTTTCTGAATCCTCAATAATCAGTCCCTGTTAGTAGAGGAGGAGATTGGGAGGTTTGTATTTCTTTAGCCCCTTGCAGGCTCCAAGGCAAACAATGGTGCAGCCCCACCCAGCCTGGAAGGGCTCTCGAGACAGGGCAGACCAAACCTGGGAGTCCAAAGCAGGGTCAGCCCCAGGCTCTCTCTCCCCTCTCCGGTGGTGTCCTCAACAATTAGTCCAGGCTAGAAGAGAGGGAGGTTGCGAGGCTCCCAGGGCAAACCGCAGTGTGGAAGGGGCTCCGTGGGGCTTCGCAGCTCAAATTTCAGGTCAGAACCTGAGTCAACCTAAGGCTGTGTCCCTCTCTCTCCCCTTTCTGGGATTGGCAGTTCCCTGAAGCTCCCTTTGTCTGTGGTCGCAGGCCCAGGGGCCCGAGAATTCTGAAGAGTGTGGGGGAGGGTGCCGGCAGCAGTAGAAGCTGCTACTTGCAACTCACAGTTCTGTAGTCGCGATTTTCCTCTTCTGTCCCTCTCTCCTCCGGGTGGTGTGAAGCCTTCACCTGCTGTCCTAAACCCTAGAAAATCTTTTTCAGGGCTGTTTCAGCTTGTCCTCTAGCTATTTTTCTGGAAAAGAGATTCCCGTGTCTTACTAGTCCGCCATCTTCCTGGAAGTCTCGCCTCCTTTAGTTCTTTGTCCATGTTTTCCTTTATCTCTTTGATTATGTTTAAGACCATATTTTAAATCTTTTCTCCTAGGTCTGTTCCTCCACACTGATGACTTCTTGGGGTTTAATTTCTTACATTTTCTTGACCATCACTTCCTGTCTCTTTGTATGTTTTGTAATTTTTGTTGAAACATGGACATTTTGATATTTTAATGATGTGTCTTCACTGGAATTTAGACTCTGAGGTTTCTATTCCTTAAGCTTGTATCCAGCTAGTGCTATGACAGAGCTAAGCAATAAACCTTGATTTCTAGTAGCTGACAAAAAAAAAAAAAAAGTAAGAGGAAGAGGAGGAAGAGGAGTGGAAAAAGGAAAACATCTTTCCCTGTCTTTGCAGATTGACCTCTGCAAGTGCTCTTCTTCAGAGCTAATCCACACAATGAATTTAGAGAATAGCTCGTAGGGGCCTCCTTGATCCTTTCTGTACATGTGTCTTATCTTGGGTATGCATATATGGCCCTAGGAATTATCCCTTTACACAGCTCTCAATGTCTCCTATTCCCTAGGAAACCTAGGGCCACAAACACAACAATATATATCTTACTGCCAGCAATCTCTTTCCCTAGGCAGCATGACTTGACTGCTCTCCCACAGTATTCTGTAGGAGAGCTCAGTGAGCTGCCTTCTACATGCAGGGCGAGTTCTTGGATGGCAAGTTCCTCAGGCCACCACCAGACAGATTGAGCGAGACATACATGCTCCCAGTATGTACATGAGACTTAGTTTGCTCCCTCCAAAACTAGGAAAAGGGATCTGTACTGACAGTGCAGGCCCACTGGGAGAGTGGATCCTACTGCCTTAAATAGCCTTTTTCTTAATTCAACATTTGTCCTGCTACTGTAGTTTTTTAACTATTTTCTGGAACTCTGAGAAAGATATTTCTGTCAGTTCTTGCTGGTTTTCAAAGATTTTGTAAGGGGATGGAACCCTGAAGCTTCTTACTTCACCATCTTGATCAAAGCCGGTCTGGCTTCTATTCTGTTTTGAAAATTTGAATTTTCCGTGTTTCCATACTTGTGGCCCTTCTACTATGCTCCAAAGTTGGCCACAATCACATCTATAGTGTTTTGTTGTTTATTTCTTTTTGTTTTTGTTTTTTATTTTAGGTCTGTCATTTTTATGGGCCTGGAGAATTGTCCTTATGCACAATAGCTGGGTATTCTCTATTTATTTTCTCTCTTCCCCATGCTTATGTAGTCCATGACAATAATTTTGTTGAATGAATGTCTTATCAGATCTTGAGCCTTAGTTCTTCCTAGTGATGTTTGGTTAACTATATGTAATTAGAATGTTATTCTCAATGATGCAAGAGAATAAAATATGAATTAAGTCATTTTGCCTAAACTTTTACCAAGATACCATATATCTACTCCAAGGAGTGATTTTCACTCATGGATTTGTTTTGTAAAGAGCAGTTCATGCATACACACACACATACAGAATCCAAGCAATTTTTGTTCATTTTCTAGCATTTTGGCGTATTTACAAAAATTTACATTCTTTCTGTCAACCCAGGGAACGTATATATATATATTTATATTTATTAATTATAAATATAAATATATAAACATAAATAAATTTCCCTATGCACATATGTAATCATAGATATATAATTTCATTGATTTTATTTATCTATCCCTCTTGGACCACATCCTTTTGAAGAATATCTGCTGAAGATGGGATGAAATACTTCCATGCAAATAAACATGCTTGCACTCACATAATCTGAATTTTTAAAAATCCACCTTATTTCCTAAGGTTTATTGTGCATGATTGACTTTGCCCTGCATTCACTTATTTCTCTATTAAAATCTCTAAAATAGTGTAGTTACTTTATCCTTCATATCCTATCATTTCCAGATCACTAACCAGCTTTTCCTTTTTACTCAAAATTAAATCCTGATTAGCAGTTTCTGTCCTTGTTTCCTTTCTCTTCTAATACATAAAATTGTCAGCATGAAAACTGAAGAACTTAGATCTTTCTTTCTTTAGAAAAAATATAATGAATAACTTTAGAATGAGTTTTATCTATATGTTTCACTTGGAAAGATATAATTGTTATACATTGTTAAGAAAAGAGACAAGTTGCAGAGTAATATGTATGGCATGGTTCCTTTTTTTTTTTTTTTAATAAAAGAGAATGAGAGAATATATATAGAGAGAACTTTGTATATGTATGTGTGTGTATGAGAGAGAGAGTTTTCATAGAGTTTAGGTTCATGGAGAATGATATAGAAGAATACACACCAAATCATTAATATGTCTTGGAAGGGGGAGTGGAGGTGATATTATGTGATTGGATGAACAGGTAGAGAATATTACTTTTTTCTGTATTCACTTTTTGCTTTTTTTAAAATTGTTACAATAAGCATAACTTAATTTTTAAAATTTGTCTAATTCAATAAGATAAGACATTAATATATGTTCTCCACCATTATTACTTCATTTCCTATGGCATTCCTGTGATCTGGTTTAAGGAAAATATTGCCCAAATAGCTCATATGGTCAGTTTGTAACATATTCACTTATATATTCTCTTTCATTTTTATCCACAATAAAAAGGATATCCATCTTGCATATTTAATATAGTCCTTTCTATACAGATGCATACTTTCTTAAAGTTCAGTGCTATTCTTCTCCTTCTCTGGAGTTTCTCTCTTATAAGAATGCATACATTTTAGATATCAGTTGCTAGTTTCAACTATTATTTTGCCAAGCTTTGGTGATATTATATAGATTATATGATTGTATGATTATATAATATGCACCTTTAAATATAGATATATTCAAGTTTATATTTAGGGACCAAATCCAAGTTTTATTGGATCTGAAGCTTTTATAATTTGGGGAGCTCACTTAAAAAAGAATATAAAATTATATACAAAATTACTAGGGCCAGTCCCAGTGCCTTGGAAGTGCAAGTGAGGGGCTTTGAAGCTTAAGCTTCTTTAACATCACAGTATATCTGCTCCAGTGTGTATCTGTGCCAGGTGAGGGGAAATGGGTAGGCTGATGAAGTTATTGGGTTGGGATTTCCAGGACTAGGATGACATGGCTTCCAAAGAGGTCAAAGACTGAGACCCAAGTCCAACTTCAAAAATTTATCTGAATTCGGTTTTAATTTTCCTGTTTTCATTGTTTTTATAAAACAATTGTCTTATTATAGAGTAACATTTCACTTTTCAAAAGAAAAGAGATCAGGTTTCCAGGGCTCGATTTTAGAAATTAGCATAACTGAAATCATGATGAGCGTAAGAGCATTCTATGACAAGTGACAAAAGCTTTGCAAACTATGGTCAGAAGGCACATTTCATGACCATTAGCCCGAGAAACATCAAGTAGCTTGTTTCTCCAGAGGAGTGGCATGTAGGATAAACATAACATATTATTATTAGATTAATAATATTTTTTTAAAAATGTATAAGTTCTATGTCAAAAGGAGAGATGGCAAGAGAATTGGGAAGTATAGAAGAAATTCTACAGTTGCAAAGCTGTCTCTATAAAGAAGAAAGAAAATCTCAAGAAGGTCCTTTAGTCCAGTAGTTCCCAAAGGAGTTTCCTACCTCCACTAGAACTTTTTTTGTCTCCCCCAGACTGCCTCAGATGTTCCCAGGTATATCAGGAGATATTGGAGTTAGAGTGTTTGGAACCACAAATATGTGACTGTATCTGCTATCTGTTCAAGAAGATTGCTAAATAACTGTATTTCACCATTCCCACCCAGGACTTAGTAATGTAGACAGCAAACATGCACTATCAGAAATTTGCAAGACACTGACTTATTTTCAAATGTGAAGTGTCAGAATAGGGAAAAAACAGAGTAGAGGAAAATCAGAAAAGAACAGGCCTTTTTGTACACTTGAACATGTTAATAAAGCATTTTATGAGGTCAAAAAATTTTAAACACCTAAGATATATATATATATAAATCTTAAATATGAAAATGGAAAAAGAAATACAGCAGCATAGAACCTTCTGGATCTGTATTTTTCGTAATACACAAATTTTTTAGAATCAAAAATTGTGTTTTTTTTTCTTGAAGTTTCTTAAACTTGAAATGCAGGATTTTTCCCTTTGAAGTGATCCAATCAGTGATCTCAGCTCAAGCAGATCACTGGCTACTCCTTGGCTATGACTGGGTTCCCTTTCTTTTTATAAAGTCCATGTTATTTCCATTAGGAGGGCTTGGAGACTGAAAGGGGGAAGATGGAACTGGATAGCTCAGGGGCTTAGCTAATGTCACCGCATCTTTCTTAACTGAGGCTTTTTTGAATTTGGCTCCTCTTCACACAGTCTGGAAATATGCACCAGCCCTTCAACAGCTATTGACAATGGGGCCTCTGGCTTCAGACTTCCTGAATTGGAAGCCAAGCTCTTCCAATTACTTACTGTAAGGCTTTAGGTAAGTTGCTTATCTCTCTGTACCTCAATTTTCTTGCCTATGAAGTTGGTATAATGATAATAGGTGCCTATCTGAAAAGGTTTTTGCCAAGATTAACTGAGATAATACATGCAAAGCACTTAATCTAGAGCACTGAATTAATTTTAGCTATTAAAAAGTAGCAACAGGCAAATAGTTGCAAAGAGCTTGGGGTCTTAAGATAGAACAGATTGGAGGAGAAAGGGATGGAATAATTATGGGACATGTAATGATGCAGAGAATGATAACAGAAAGCCCATTTCTAGGTAATACACAGCATAATAAGGTCTTAGTCCCTGGACTGACTAGAACAGAGATTTTTAAAATGTAGTTTAAAATCAAGAAAGAGAAAAGAAAGAACACCGTGGAGAGGGTAGGGGATGGGAGGGTAGTGGGATAAATGGAAAAGAAGTCCTGATTTTGGAAAATAAGTGCGTTTTTCCCAATAACGTTGTGCCCAGGGCTGATACACATGCTTTGGGAACATCTCTTTGCCTTCAGATCTGCTAGCCCAGCTGATCTCCCCCAAGACTGCACTAAAAATCCCAGTAACTCTAGTTTGAAAAGCAAAATTTCCATGCTTTACTGTGTTTCCATTTTCTTTGGAAATAATAATTTCTTTTAAAATGTATAAGTTCTTTGTCAAGTCAAATTGACCTATACTAGCTTCTGCACCCCCTTCCCCACACCCCATAGTGGTCCCACCAGGCAGTGTGGCTAATCCCCATGAAGTCAGGAAGCCATTAGTCTCCCATGGTGCCTTGCCACCATAGAGACCAATGATGTAGCCTGGATTATTTTGCTGGGTCTATTCTTCCCCCTCAGACAGGATAAAACAGCCTTTGCCATCAGGGGCCATGGGGCATTTCCCCACACCCAACTTGCAGCAAACAGCATTGTCGAAAAGGAGAGAAGAGAAGAGAAGAGAAGAGAAGAGAAGAGAAGGGAAGAGAAAAGAAGAGAAAAAGGATAGGAAAGGGAAGGGAAGGGAAGGGAAGGGAAAGAAAGGAAAGGAAAGGAAAGGAAAGGAAAAGAAAGGAAAGGAAAGGAAAGGAAAGGAAAGGAAAGGAAAGGAAAGGA
>JAKSZT010054498.1:6329457-6346218 GCA_026826555.1 Tolypeutes matacus | reverse complement strand
GAAAGGAAAGGAAAGGAAAGGAAAGGAAAGGAAAGGAAAGGAAAGGAAAGGAAAGGAAAGGAGAAAAGAGAAGAAAAGACAACATCTGAACACTTCTTCCTTTTAGTGAAAACTCTCTTCAGAGTTCATTTAAATGTTGTAGTTCTTGACTTTGTAACTTGAATTCTAAAAATTAGAAATGTTCATAAAAGTGAACTTTCTATTAATCAGCTTACCAGCCCTTCTCTAGTTATGAGAAATGGTTTTCAGTCTCACATTTAGCAATATCCAGAGTTTTACTGATCATCCAGGAATTCTTAAATTGTGTTTTAAAGGGGCAAGATTGCGTGTGGGGGAGTTGTCAGATTTGAATTCTTGGCAAATGCAATTTCTGTAATGGTGTGTAGCACATCTGAATTAAAGGAAAAACTCCGTCCAGAACACCTGGGTTTATTTAGGGGGTAGGTAGTGGTTGGTTTTCTCCATACCCTTTAACAGAGAATTTTCTTTATTTAACGAAACCCAGTTCCTCAGACAAGCTGTAGCCATTGCAGAATGCGCCTAGACTCGAGACTCAGGGGTGAAGGAAAGCAAGGCGGTCAAACCCGGGCATTGAAACACACACGAAAGAAACAAAATTCCCTAATATATAGAAAATAATTTCAAAAGTTAAGAACATGTGTCAGAAATGGCGAGCTCAAAGAAAGTGGTAAGGATTATTTGTTTAAATCATAGTGGAGGTAGAAATTTCTCAATTATAAAAGAAGTAGAAGCAGGAAACAAATCCACCGCATTGCGTTCTGACCCTGGAACGTTGTTGCGCAGAACTCAGTCTGTAAGCTCCAGGGAAAGTAAGTAGCTACCGGACATTTTCTACAGTGTTCTTTGCAGTGCAAGAGCTTACATTGTGGTTAGTTTTACCGACTCCCTTTCCCTTAATCGCTTCTGGGGGCGCCTTACTTCTCAAGACTAAATCGCACTTGTCAGATTCATTTAAACCCTGCTGCTTGTGGGGAAAAGAAGGCGAACAGCCTGGGCGCCAGAAAAACTTTTTGCAATGAATGAGCGAATGAATGAAATCCAGCCAGAGCGCTGGATACTGGGAAGTACTCAGGAACGTTTCCCATTCTGAAGAAGGCGATCTGCAAACGTGGGATCTGGGACAGCCTGGGCTTCAGCTACTCAACCCGTTTCTCTTAAACCACCCAAAGCACATAAGAACAGTTTTGGGGTCTAAGTGAGCGATCAGGGCCCGTCACCAACTTGCCCAGGGCCAGAAGAGATGCGACCCACCTCGGAGACTTCGCAATAGCCCTGTACACGCGGTGCTGCCCTGATCTAGTGGCTTTAAAGATTGAGCTCTGGCAGTCATGGGCCACGCTCGGCGCCCTCTTCCTGCCCGCACTGGGTTCGCCAAATCTGATTCCTAACCCAGTGGCTAGTAACTTCCTTCTCTACCTTGCAGTGAATGGAACGATAAAATCAGAGGGGCAGAAAGAGAAAAATAGACATGGTTGTGAAAAGCCAGAATTGTTTCTTGGGGAGACGCGGGCGGCGTGGGCTGTTTGGACTGTGGCAGAGTTGTGGGGCCCAGACTGGAGCGGCGCGGAGCGGGACCGGTTTTCCAGGGCTGGCAGCTGCCTAGAAAAAGTTTCCTGTGGAACACGCGCCAACCGGGGCGGGGGTGGCAGACGCCGCAGTGGATGTGGGAGGGGGCGATAGGCGGGGGGAGGCCGCGAGGGGCGACTCACAAACCGTTATAGTCTTTCAGCACCTCCCTTGGCCAGTGGCTCCCCTTGCCCGCCTCCCAGCCGCTCGGCTGCCCACCTGGCGACGTGACACTGCACCAATCCCCTTCGAGCTGCTCCCTGGGCCCCCTCCTCGCACCGCCCCCTCCTCACCCTGAAAGGGACGCACCCGGCCGGGGCTGACACTGCTCTCTCACTGGCGGAGCACCCCTCTTGTTTGTTCATCTCTGGGACAGGCATTCAGTCTCTTCTCTCTCCTTATCCAAACTTGCTTTCCCGCCTCTGAGACTCCCACTTCCCTCCACTCCCAGCTCATTTCTCTCCACTTTCCCCTCCTCTGTCTCTTGCACTCCAAATCCCGGACCTCAACTCCATTTCCCCTCTCCCTCTTCTATTTCCTTCTTCTCTCCCTTCTTCAACTTCTCCCATTCCACCTCAGACTTCCATTGCGTGCCCACCTCAGTTGCCCGCTCCGGTTCCGCTCCAAGCCATGGCGGGACCTGGGGGCTGGAGGGACAAGGAGATCACTGATTTGGGCCATTTGCCGGTGAGTAGAGAACTCCCCTCGCTGCCGAAGTGCTCTCTTCTGTGGGTTGTGAGCACAGGGAGAGAGGGAATACACCTCAGGGGGGTCTGGGCTAAGACTTTTGATGGGACAGCCAGTGCAGGAGTGGACCTTGGAAGTGGGCTTGTGTAAAAGCCCCCCCTCGGGCACGGGGTCCGAGCCAAGCTCCACGGAAAAGCAAAGGCACGCCAGGAGGAGGTTGGTTTTGGAGTGGGATGGATCCTAAAGAGCATGCTGGTGGCCGGCTTGGTCTAGCCGAGCGGAAGTACCTGTCCTAGGGGAGCTCCAGGCAAGGCCAAAGAGCACAATGACATGTAGCTTCCTGAGAACAGTCCACCCTGCCACGTGCCCGCTGGGTCCTTTGCTTTTTCTTTCGCCAGCAGACGTACCCACGCGTGGGGTGATTTTTACTTCTAGGTGATGATGGGCCAGACAAGTAAAGTGATGGAGTCTCAGAGCTCTCACACTTTAATAGCACTTTCTAAAACTTTCTTATTCTTGCCGGAACTATGTTCCTGAGTTAGTGTTGCAGGAGAAGCCCCTTGAGGGAGAAGCGAATTCTATGCACCCCATCAAAAAAACAAAACAGAACAAAAAACCACATTGCCCTCCCTAGCTAACCAAATTTAACTTTTCCTGGTGGTTTTCGTTTGCGGGTTTTCCTTTCCCCAAATCTTCAGCTTTCCAAAGGAGTTATAATTGATTGGTGAGCTATTATTGTAGTCGTTATTAGTAGACTTATTATTTTAGCAGTGCCGTTTGTTTCATTGGCACCTGGTTACTGACTGATATTGGATCCTACCCAAATCCGTTTTTCAAGTTCCCTTTTTAGACTGGCATTTCACTAGCACCCTTTCTTGAATGCAAAGGGCCCCTGGACTCTGAAAGGGAATAAGCAGGCACCATGCTGGAATGATCACCAGTCAACTATAGTTCAAGGCAGTGGCCTGCTTGTTTTGGGAAAAGTGAAATATTAACCATGAGGTTATAGGACTATTCCAAGTCGCATTGCCTTAATTTTATACTTACTTGGCATTTAAAGATTGTCTTCTTGATGCTGACAGGGGCCAGCCTCCGTCAAATAAAGGTGCATTCCCAAAGCCTTGCTTATATAGTTTTACACTAGAATGGCATGGGAGGAGGTGGTGCACGTGGGTGACATTTTGGATAAATTTTCTCAACTATTGAAAAAAGAGACCTCAATGCAAGCATGTTGAGTTAAATGACAAACATTAGCATTGTGGTCATTGATAGAACATCATAAAATAACATTTAAAGTTAAATGTTTTTCCATCCCGCAGGCACCTGGAATTCCTTCTTTTCAGTGTGCACAATGAGACTTCTGGAATATAGAAGGCTCAATTGGTGGTTTCCTTTTTGAACAGAACTTACACATTCAGATTAGATTTGCTCCCAAGTGAAAGTGTAAAACCAAGGAATGAAATGTTACTCTCCTCCAACATGCTGTGTGTATAGTGGGAGAAAGAAAAGAAGCGAACTAGGGAAAGTATGTGGAACCACACATGAGCAAACTGAAATAAACTCTTTTCTGAAAATGGCTAAAGAGAGGAATGGGGAATACCTCATAGAGATAGATGAGCAGGGAATTTCAAAGCCAAGGAGAAAAGGAAGAAAAGGTTTTATTGCCACAAAAAATGAGGGAAATGGCCCAGACTAACTCACCTGGTCTTGGCCCTGGGACATAAGAACTTGATAAGAGAAGAGGAGGTAAGGGAAAGTCCATCTGAATATTAGTTACCTGGGAGTGAGACTAGTGGGGAGGGAAGAAAGATGAGGTCGGTTTTTAATGTACAGGGAAAAGACATTGACTTTAATATGACCTTAAGTGACACAAAACCTCAGAGCATTGCTCTTTGGACTCATTTATAGACTTCAGGAAAAGTTCTGGAAGCCTCATAAAGTTCTCAGTTTCTAAAAATTTCTAAATTTCTGAACTTTATACAGAAGCCATTTTGTCTCACTGTGAAGGGCTTGGCATTCAGAGCAAATTATGCATACTTCCCCAAACACCCAGCTAAATACTAGAAATCTAGAAAAGCAGCACCCCTTTTAAAATTTTTTTCAAAGAACCAGAAAAGCCCATTGTTGCTTTGGCCACTGGGATATATTTCAATGATTTGGAATTTCTTTGCATTTGATTTATTTCCTGAACCTCTGAAGAAGTAAAAGTAAATGAAGTCAAGAAACATCTAATTCGGTTGTTTGTAAGTTTTCATCTTGATGTAAAGTGGAGAAATTAAAGCAAGCAAAAATACCATACATATGACGGAGTACCTTGCAATAATATCCTCCATAAAATATCTGTGTGGGTCAGAAAGTTGTCATTTGTCAACACAAAGTATAGCAAATTGGCAACAGTCACACAATGAAGAGAGAGTCAGAACTTGTAGTTTAAAATTGAGCAAATTAACAAATCTTACAAAGAATAGAAAAATAATTAAAGATAAATTTAGTTTGGAGATTGATATATTATGTTCTTTGAAAGGCTGGCCAGCTAAATGACCATAAGACAAGGACCCTTGATACATGCCAGGCTTGTTTTGTTAATTGGGATTTAAAGAAAGAGAGGTAAGATTATTTGGTATTTTTAAATAGTCATTAGATATTATTTTTAAACTTAAAATAGTAAGTGGGAGTGAAAGCTGAGGAATCAGGAAAGGAGGAGAAAATAAATTATTTATTTTTATTGTTTTTGCAGAATGTCCTAAAGTTAGAGAAATAAAAATAAAGAGAGCTAGTGTTCCTAGAGAGGAACAGGTGAACTTCATTATGTTTGTTAATTAATCAGTGGTTCTAATTTTTCCTGTTTTATTGTTGAATAAGTATTTCCTATTGGTGATAAAACAAATAAGAAAGTCCAGGGACTTGTGGTTCCTTTTTGGAAAGAAAATTACAAAGCCTGATTGTCTTTATATATATCTGTGCGTGTGTGTATATACCTTTCCTGAAAGCAATGCCTCTGTGTGTGTGTGCATTTTTTTTTCTAATGTGACAATGGCACTCAATCTTTGGGACTGGAAACTATTCCTTCATCTCCAAATCTGGCATGTCTTTCACTATGATAGTCTCCTTTGCCTTCTGTGCCCAGTATGGTCATAGCATTCCTCAGGGCTGTGGCCTTGGTATTTGACACTGCCATGTGTAGTCCTAATCTATATTGGGGTCAGGATTAGACTAGCCTGGAGGACAGTTAGTGGCAGAGGTGATCTGAAATAGCACATGATCCAAAAACTATATTTGAATTACATTATGTTTATATTTAAATATAACTGCCAGCTCTCTCAGTCTTCCACCACCCAGACCAAGCCTGCTTTCAACAGTTCAGTCATAAGAACCTTCCCAATTTACCAAGTCCCTTAGCCCCTGTTTTGAAGCCGTTTTGCTTTTGAGTTCATCCAAATTAATACATTTTTCAACAAATTCTCTATTATGTATCCTAGAGCATCAACTCAGCTTGTCATTGTATTTCAATCTATTTTCTCATTTCTCCAGTCTTTAGAGCATTGGGTTTCACATGTCAGTGCACAAGAATCATCTGGGGATCTTGTTAAATGAAGATTCCATGGACCCACCTCTAAAGGTTCTGATTTAATAGTTCCATGATAGGGTCAAGGAATCTGTATTTTTAACAAAATCACACAGATAATTCTTCTGTAAAGGGAGTTCATAAAGTCCAAGTTTGAGAAATAGTGATTTAGAGAATCTTTTCATTCGAATTGTCAAGCCCATTCCTCCTACTATCTCTGAAACTCTGCCATTTATCTTTGTTATAGTCACCATCTTCCAGGTTCTCTATCCATAAACTCTCTTCATAAAATCACTGTTTCTAGTTTTTTGGTTGTTTTTTTAAAAGCCTATACTCTCTCCTTCTAGGTAATTTCCTTCATTTTGTTGCCTATCTATTGGAACATGTCCCCTTGTTCTCCTTCTTTACTGCTCCAAATCTGAAATCACAACTCACATTTGACTCACGACTTTCCTGCTACCCATATTGACTCTTTATAGGTTCCATTTCTCCTTAATTTCTGCCATGATTGATTCTGTCAAAATCTGTTTTTGAAAGTCTTCATTGACCAGTAAACACTGCCTTCTAGTGGTTCATTTTTTCTCTGTTACTATCCCCCTCTTAATAAAATTACCCAACCAGGTACTCACTCTTTCCCCCTCCCCTTGAATTCAGAAAACAAACAGCTCTCCAAAATTCTGAGTTTCAGTGGCAGCCAGACTAGGACTTTTACATTGCATGAGATAATTTGTATACATAGAAAGATATAACAAAACTATAAAGTATTTGCCTAACAGTTTATGTTTCAAAAATCTTTTAAGACAGATTTTAGAAATTTCTTGTGAGAAAAACTTTTACAAATTAAGGTTTCTTATTTACTGACAATTTTGTTTACCCAAATATGACAACAAAGCATAACAAAGCACCAAATAATCTCCAAATTGATTTAGCAGTCATAGATATTTTTGATTTTTGTTTTTCCTTATCTTGGGGTCATCACAAGTAATCACAGAGACCCTTCTGATGGAAACCTTTTAATTTATAGTGACCAAAAAGAGGGTTATTTTTCAATGCTTTCTTCCTTTGAAGCCCAGAACAAACTTGGTCTGTTTAGAATTCAGTAGAAACTTTGATATAAGAAATTGGGTCGTCTTATCCTAGTAATTAGCTTAGCTCTTCCCATTTTTTCCAAGTTTGACAATAATTTAGTGTTGAAAGATACTATTGTGAAGTTGCAGGAACAAAAAATATCACATAAAACTAATTAAAAAATGTAATCTTGGAATAGGTGAACACTTTTTGAACTGCCTTTAAGAATAGAGGAATTGTATGCTTTATTAATATGTATCAATAAAATCAATTCATTTAAAAATAGAAAAAAAGGAATAGAGGAAAATTAAAAAGTAACAGGTCTTTTATTAAATGTGAACATCAAGAGAATTAAGATGGTTTGGTCATTTGCAAGCAGGGAAAAGTTTCCTAAAGACTTGAATATCAAGAAAATAAGTCCTCCATTAATTTCCACGGGCAGTTTATTGCCCCAGTTCATTTTGTTGATGACTTTTTTGGGTAATTAGATATTTGAGCACAAATCCGAGTAAAGGTAGTAATGTTATTGAGGGCTAGAAAACGATTGGAAAAATTTAATCCTGTGCTCAAAGATTTAGAAATAAAGGTTATACACACAATACAACAATTCTTTAGTGTATGGTGTCTTTTTCAGCTAAAATGCAGGTTTGACTATAACTAAGAATGGTTTACCAATAGGAATCAGCTAATCTGTTTGATTCTTTTAAAAAATGGCTATCCCAGTGGGTTCCGTGTAATATTTTGGGTAATCTAAGCACCTCTTAAAATATATGTGTATATATATATATATAAATAACATTTTTGTAAGCAAATACACATATATGCATATATATTTATATATCATTTTGCAAATGTTTGTATGTATTGTGAGAATTTTGATTTTTACCCATAATTAAAAAAAAATGGCTAAAGACTTTCTCAAGAATTAATAACGTCTAATATAAATCCCTCAGTCATATCCTTCAAAAAATGTGCCACAGTGATAAAGTCTTCAAGCCGACCTTTAACAACTCTTTTGTCAACTTTTTTCCATAAAGCTTTCAATGAATTATAACAAAAGTGATATATTTACTATCAAGTGTACTGTAACTATTTACTTCACCTGAATCCTCAAAATTATCACCATATATAAATTTTACATTTTTGTGGGAGTCTTTTTCCTGAACTATTTGCTTGCAGTCAATGTGACTACAAGATAGTCATATTGTAACTATTGTGACATTAATTTCTATGATGATTTTGGAAACACCTGGATTTTAGTATGATGGGATATGATTGTTTCTATATAGGATTGTAGAACAGGGAAATTATCTGGCACAATTTCATTTTATATATGAGAAAACTAAGTCCCGAGAGAGAAAATATCTAGCCTAGGGTCACATAATTAATTAATGGTAGAGCTGGGCTAAAATTTAAAATTTGCCTGATTCTGTCCAGTTGAATAATTTTGAATGATGTACCCCCAGAGCTATTTAATTTTCCTATGACAGTTTTCTTAAGTGACACAAATATCACATCACTTTTAGGTATTCTATAAATTTAGTAATATACTTCACATATGCACAAAAGTTTTTCTGTTTAGCTCAAGCTTAAAATGATAAAAATATTTTTAAATAGAGTTACACAAAATTTGTGGCTATAAAGTATTCTTTCCAGAAAACATGTGAATTTCCAAGAATTTGCCAGTGTTCCTACCAATTTAAGTATAAATTGGCATCTACTCATCCCTTTAGAAGTTTTGCTAAAATAACAAAATAGGATGCTAGACCACAAATTCAAGCAGTAATAAAATTAAATAAACCACGCTTTGTGAACATGAAAGGAAATCATGTTTTGGGATAAATATGGAAGACTTAAGAAGACTTAAGAAATTATCTTTAAACATATTAAACTTTGTCTACTATGATGCCATATTTAGGCTAAAGATATAGGAAATAGCAATAGTAAATTCATGGCATTGAAAAATATTCATCTGATTCAAAGATTCATTTTTTTTAAATATCAATTTTATTGTTACATATTTTTTTTTCTTTTTTTTTTATTATGGGTAAAAATCAAAATTCTCACAATACATACAAACATTTGCAAAATGATATATAAATATATATGCATATATGTGTATTTGCTTACAAAAATGTTATTTATATATATATATACATATATTTTAAGAGGTGCTTAGAATACCCAAAATATTACACGGAACCCACTGGGATTCCCATGTTGCCCACCTCCCACACCTCCCACCACATCCCACACAAACATCTCCCACAGTGTGGCCCACCACCCTCAATGAACTTACACATCCTGGAGCCTTGCCACCAACCATAGACCACAGTTCACCCTGTAGACCACACTCTCTCCCACTCAGTTCTGAGTGGTGTGTGCTGATTTAAAATGGCCTACATCCATTGCCACAACAGTACTCAGGACAACCTCCAACTCCCAAAGAAGCCCCTGTATTTCAACTGCTCATCCCCTCCCTACCCCAAAAGTGTCAAGTGGCCACTGGCTCCACCTCATTGTTATAATTTTTTGCATTGCTAGAATCACCATATGTGAACAAGAGAATACCATCAAGTCCACTCTATTGTTACATATTAATAAAGCAAAAATCAATCCAAGTGTACAATCAATGTTATTCAGTGTAATCACATGTTTGTGCATTCCTCACTTTAATTATTCTTAGAGCAGTTTCATTATTTCAATAATAATAATAATAATAATCAACAAACAAGCAAACAAAACTCATCACCTCTCAATCTCTCTATGCTTCCCCTGCTGTACATAGCTGCTGTTCTTTTTCCTTCTCTCTAGTATATTTGATTTATATTTTGTAAAAACAGTCTTATATATGCAATATCACCCATATTCATGTTTTACATGAGGTTTTACTATCTTACACAGCACCATGTTAGTTTTTAGCTTTCCTTCTAGAAGTAAATATGACCTTAGACTTTCCCTTTCAGCCACTGTCATACCTATATAATAGCTCTGCTAGTTCCAAACACCATGATATGCTTTCACCATTTCTATTCATTTCCAAAGATTTACAAACAAATTTTTACAAAGTCTGCACAGATTAACCCTCAGATTTCCATTCCCTACCCGCCTATATTCTGGTGACCTATATTCTAATTTTTAACTCCATGAGTTTACGCAATATATTTAGTTCATAATAACTCATTTATACAGTACTTGTCCTTTTGTGTCTGGTTTGGTTCACTCAGCATAATGTTCTCCAGGCTCATCCGTGCTGTCATATGCTTCATGACTTTATTTCTTCTTACTGCTGCATAATATTCCATCGTATGTATATACTACTATTTGTTTATCCATTCATCAGTTGATGGACACCGGGGTTGTTTCCAACTTTTGGCAATCGTGAATAACACTGCTATAAACATCAGTAGTGCACATGTCTGTTCGTGTCTCTCCTCTCTGTTCTTCTGGATATATACCTAGTAATGGTATTGCCAGGTCACAAGGCAAGTCTATATTCAACTTCTTTAGGAACTGCCAAACAGTCTTTCACAGTGGCTCTACCATTCTACATTCCCACCAACAATGAATAAGAGTTCCTATCTCTCCGTCTCCTCTCTGAAATTTACATATTTCCGACTTTTTAAAAATAATTTTATTTTATTTTATTTTTTTCAATTTTTATCCCCCATTCCCCATTGATCCTTCTTCTGTAGGCTCATTAACTGCTTGTCTTCCTCAGGAGGTACCGGGAACCAAACCTAGGACATCCCATGTGGGAGGGGAGTGCCCTAATGCTTGAGCCACTTCCACTCGCGGCTCCTTGTGGCTTGTTGCACCTCTTTGTGGCTTGTTGCGGGCTGGTCTTCTTTAGAAGTCCCGGAGAACCAAACCATGACCTCCCATGTGGGAGGTGGGTGCCCAATTGCTTAAGCCACATCTTTTCCCCCAATTTCTGACTTTTTAATAGTGGCCAGTCTAATAGGTATGAAATGATCTCATTGTAGTTTTGATTTGCATTTTCCTAATCGCTTGTGACGTTGAATATTTTTTAATGTATTTTTTCACCTTTTATACTTTTCTTTGGACGATTGTCTCTTCAAGTATTTTGCCCATTTTTTAATCAGGTGGTTTGCCTTTTTATTGGTGAGTTGTATGATCCCTGTAGATCATGAATATTAAATCTTTCAGTTTTGTGATTGCAAAATATTTTCTCCCATTGTGTCACTTGGCTTTTCACACTTTTGACAGTCCTAAAAGATTCATTTTTTAGTTTTTTTTTTACTTTTTAAATTAAATTTATTGAAGTATATCACTCATACATGAACATACATAAACAATAAGTGTATAGTAATAGTTGTGAATTTATAAAACAAACATACATAACATCATATGGGCTCTCATACCCCACCCTACCACCAATACCTTGCATTATTGATAAACATTTTTAATGATTAAAGAGCATCCTCAAGAGACACCTACCTGTCTGTTTCTGGGTGAATCAGTCCTCCCAAAGATGGGGGTCCATCTCCTTCTCACTAAATCTTTTAAAATATATATATTTAAAAAAACCTCATGTAAAACAACAAAAATAAATAAAAAGAGCATCATTGTCAAAATATTACTACTAACCAAAGTATTTTCTCCAACCCACCCTATTATTATTATTTAATATCATTTATACATGAACAAACATAAACAATAAGTGTATAGTAAAAGTTGTGAACTTACAAAACAAACATTCATAACATCATACAGGGGTCCTGAACATCAACCCTCCACCAACACCTTGCATTGTAGTGAGACATTTGTTACAAATTATGAAAGAATATTATCAAACTCTTACTGCTAATTATAGTCCTTATCTTACATTGGTGTATTTTCCCCCAACCCACCCTATTATTATTTTTTAAATATATTTTTATGACAGAAATTGTCAACTTACAAAACAATCATGCACATGTGCAGAATTCCCAAACAACACCTTTCTATCAACACACCACGCCATTGTGGAACATTTGTTACAAATTACGAGATAATATAATCTGATTATTACCAGGTCCATAGCGTACATTTGGCACACATTTCCCATACTCCCCCATTAGCAACACAGTACATCTTTGGCATAGATGCAAGAATATTACATCATTACTATTAACCACAGTCCATAGGTCACTCCAGTTGTATTTTTCCCATGCTTCTCCACATTCCCACCACCCTGCAATAGTGATGTACATCTGCTCTAGCTCACAAAGGACACTCTTGCATCTGTACCATCAACCACTATTCTCATCCACCTCTGGGTTTTCTGTGCTATTCAGTCCCTAGATTATTCTCTAGCTTTTTGTCGATTGGCATTTACATCCCTAGACTACCATTTTCAGCCACATCCCCATTTATAAACCAGCTGTTACTCACTATAATGTGTTACCATCAACTCTGTACATTTCCACACTTTTACAGTAAAGCTAATTAAAACTTCTACATACAGGGGGGTGGATGTGGCTCAAATGGTTGGGAGTCCGTCTGCCATATGGAGGGACCTGTGTTCGATCCCTGGGACCTCCCGGTAAAATAAAATATATATAAAATATATATATATAGAAGGCGCATGGGCTGCCAGGCTCTGTGTGCCACTAAGCTGTCGGGCCCCAGGAGCCATGCAGCAGGATGATGACGTAACAGGGGAGAGACAACACGAGATGCTCCGAAAGCTCCAGAAGCCAGGAGCAGAGGTGGCGCAGGCGGTAGAATACCTCTCTCCTACATCAGAGGTCTCCAGGATCAAATCCTGGTGAAGACTGGAGGAGGATGAGAAGAGATGGCAGGAAACAGACATGGAGAATTGCCCAGCGAATGGACACAAAAAACAGCAAATGGGGAAGGGGGGGTTTAAAATGGATAAAGTAAATAAATAAATCTTAAAAAAAAAAAAAAAACTTCTATATACATTAAATATCCATAGTCCATCTTAGCCCTCCTCTTATCTCCTTTAAGAATCCACCACCTACCACCAGATCTTGAAGATATTCTCCTACATTTTCTTCTAGAAGCTTCATGGTTCTTGCTTTTATATTTAGTTTTTTTTATTCATTTTGAGTTAATTTTTGTATAGGGTGTGAGATAAGGATCCTCTTTCCTTCTTTTGCTATGGATATCTAGTTTTCTCAGCACCATTTGTTGAATGGACTGTTCTGCCCGAGCTGGGTGGGTTTGACAGGCTTGTCAAAAATCACTTGACCATAGATGTGAGGCTCTGTTTATGAACCATCAATTCAGTTCTATTGATCTATGTGTCTGTCTTCATGCCAGTACCATGCTGTTTTTACCACTGTAGCTAAGGAATACGATTTAAAGTCCAGAAATGAGAGTCCTCCAACTTTGTTTTTCTTTTTTTAAGATGTTTCTGGCTATCCAGGACCCCTTACCCTTCCAAATAAATTTTATAATCATGTTTTCCATTTATTTAAAAAATGCTGGTAGAATTTTTATTGGGATTGCATTGTATCTGTATATCAATTTGAGTAGATTTGACATCTTAATGATATTTAGTCTTCCAATACATGAGCATGGAATGTTCTTCCAATTATTTAGGACCTTTTAAAATTTATTTTAACAATGAGTTGTAGTTTTCTGAATACAAGTGCTTTACTTCGTTGGTTAAGTTTATTCCTAAATATTTGGGTTTTATCTGTCTTATTTTATTTTCACCACTCTTTTGATACATTTAGTTAATTTTATTGATGTAATCTTTACTTCTAGACTCTCTTCCAGGCTTTTTTCTCCTATCTTTTCAGGCTGTAGCACACCCTTTAGTGTTTCCTGCAAAGGAGGTCTCTTGGTTACAAACTCTTTCAGTTTCTGTTTATCTGTGAATATTCTAAACTCACCCTCATTTCTGAAAGACAATCTTGCCGTATATAAGATTCTTGGCTAGAAGTTTTTCTCTTGCGGTATCTTAAATATATCATACCACTGTCGTCTTGCCTCCATGGTTTCTGGTGAGAAATCAGCACTTAATCTTATTGGGTATCCCTTATATGTTATGCATTGCTTTTCTCTTGCTGCTCTCAGAATTCTCTTTGTCTTTGGCATTTGACATTCTGATTAGTATGTGTCTCAGAGTTGGTCTATTCAGATTTTTTTTGGATGGGAGTACGTCATGCTTCTTGGACATGGATATCTATGTCCTTCAATAAAGTTGGGAAATTTTCTACCATTATTTCTTCAAATATTCCTTCTGCCCCTTTTCCCTTCTCTTCTTCCTCTGGGACACCCATGACACATATGTTGCATGTCTCTTGCTGTTGTTTAGTTCCCTGAGAACTTTTTCAAGTTTTTCCAATCTTTTCTTCATCTGTTCTTTGTATGTTCACTTTCAGAGGCCATTTCTTCTAGCTCACCAATCCTTTCTTTTGCCTCCTCAAATCTGCTATTATATGATTCCAGGATATTTTTTATTTCATTTATTGAACCTTTCTTTCCCATAAGTTCTGCTATTTTTCTATGTATGCTTTCAAATTCTTCTTTATACTCATCCAATGTCTTCTTAATATCCTTAATTTCTTTAGCCATCTCATTGGATTTATTAAGGAAATGATTAGTTGTCTAAACTCCTTTATGTCATCTGGAGGCTTATCTTGTTCCTTTAACTGGGCCATATCTTCCTGTTTCTTGGTGTGGATTGTAAGTTTTTGTTGGCGTCTTGGCATCTGGCTTACTAGAGTATTTATTGTGGGTGCAGTTTTTCTCTTTAGTTTAGGGCTTCCTGCCCTTTCTCCTTTGCTGGCTGTATAGTAGGAGCCAAAGATGTAGTTGGTTCTATAAATTGTGGAGGTTCAAGCTGCCCTCATTGCCCCAAGGACCAGTGAAGCTTCTCCCAACATTCTCCTTTGCCAGGGGTAGGGACAGAGCCACACTTGTGTGGAATAATCCAAGTTGTGCAGGCCTAGACTGTAGTTGCCTAGAGAGACTGATGAAACTTGACGTCCTTTTCTCCCCTGCCTGGGGCGGGGATGGAGTTGCAGGTGTTGGCAGCAATCTATGCAGTGCAGGTCCAAGATGACCACAGTTGCCCCAGTAGATTTCTGACTATTCATCTATTCCAGCCATATGTACCTGCAGTTAGGATAAGTTGGTGCAGGGCCCGCCAGCTTCCTCCCTGCTAGAGGTGGGGCTGAAGCCTAGGCTAGGGCTGAAGGCCAATCTGGTTGAAAGAAACTGGTCTCTACAGTCACTGTGAATTTCAGTCAGCCCGGCTTCCCCTCATGCCTGGGTGGTGTTAAAATGGCAGCGACCGGCCTCTGTCTGACTTGCGCTGCCAAAGTAAGATAATCGCCAGCCTCCACAGAGTGGCCTGTTGTTTCCCAGAGAAGCTGGCGCAGCTACCCCCCAGCTTCCTCCCTGCCTGAGGTAGGCCTGGGGTTTAGGCTAGAGCTGCAAACTGATCTAGATGGAAAGAAGCCGGTCTCTAACAGCACTGTGATTTTCAGTCAGCCCCGCTTCCCCTCATGCCAGGCTCAGAGCCAAAATGGCGGCTACCGGCCTCTTTCTGACTTGGACAGATTCAAACTTCAGCTGTTCTTAAGATTATATTTTAGCCCACCGAATTTACTAATCAGTAACTGAACTTGGTGCCCAACCGTCTCTTCCTCACCCTTTTTGGGGAAGTGGAGCTTCCAATTCCAGCCATGGAATAGCTCCTGAGGTGGCTTGTGTCTCCAGTGGAGGATGCTCACCGGCCTCCATGGCATGGAGTGCTCTACTTATGAATCTTCTCTGCAGATGGGCAGTCTCCTCCTTCTATTCTTTCAAGGATTTTGCAGGATGCACTTCTGGTCTCCTGGAGTTCCCAAACAAGTCCTTTAGTTAGCTCTGGGTGATTATTAACTGCCCCATAGCAGGAGCTGATTCCAGGAGCTCCTTATTCTGCTTCCGTCTTCTAGTTGTCTCTTCAAAGATTCATTTTTTTTTAAATTTTTTTTTATTATGGGTAAAAATCAAAATTCTCACAATACATAAAAACATTTACAAAATGATATATAAATATATATGCATATATGTGTATTTGCTTACAAAAATGTTGTTTATATATATATATACATATATTTTAAGAGGTGCTTAGATTACCCAAAATATTACACAGAACCCACTGGGATTCCCATGTTGCCCACCTCCCACCACATCCCACACAAACATCTCCCACAGTGTGGCCCACCACCCTCAATGAACTTACACATCCTGGAGCCTTGCCACCAACCATAGACCACAGTTCACCCTGTAGACCACACTCTCTCCCACTCAGTTCTGAGTGGTGTGTGCTGATTTAAAATGGCCTACATCCGTTGCCACAACAGTACTCAGGACAACCTCCAACTCCCAAAGAAGCCACTGTATTTCAACTGCTCATCCCCTCCCTACGCCAAAAGTGTCAAGTGGCCACTGGCTCCACCTCATTGTTATATTTTCTTGCATTGCTAAAATCACCATATGTGAACAAGAGAATACCATCAAGTCCACTCTAGTCCATAGTTCTTCCCCCAATCCTGAGGGGACTGGGATGGTGATGTCCACTCCAACTCCAAGTGAGAGAGGGCTTATATCCCATGGATATGGTGGGTGGGATGATCCTGCCTGCAGATGCAGGCCCTCTCCATTCCCTGGGATGGCCATTTCCAATCGTTGTCTCCTCACCAGGTGACTTGGATGAGTCCATTGAGCCGTAGGGTAGGAGTTGCAGCTCCACCTAGATTTCATGCACACCTGGCACATAGGTAGGCGGGAGGCTCCAGTCTCTGGAAGTATACCTAAAAACTCCAGCATCACATATAGGTTTGAATAGAAGGGACTGGTGAACCATGTGCAGGGAGGACTTA
>JAKSZT010054498.1:6272690-6319457 GCA_026826555.1 Tolypeutes matacus | reverse complement strand
TTGATTAGCTTTTCTCTATGCTCTAGAATTTTATTTAGCTGTTGGTTCTGCGTGTGAGTTAAGTTTTCTCTTTGGCAGTTTTTCTTCTTATTTTATTTCCTTGCTTCTTTCTATGTTCCCTTGAAGGGTTAGGGCCAGAGGAATCAAAAGATGTAAGGAATGCAGAAGGATAATAGAAATATTGATAAAAGTTAGAAGAGGGGCAAAATGAGACTTAATGAGATGAATATTTAACTTGAGTAGGCAGTGTAGAGTACTAGGAATAATTATGGAGTTCCTACAATGGACTGGGAAAACAAATGGAGGAATATATATATATAGTGATTTAGAAGGCTAGAATTATGAGGAGGGAGAGAAATAGTAGAGAAAGGTCTGAAAGGAAAAAGTTAATACTAATAAAAAAAAAAAAAAAAAAAGAAGAAGAAGAAAACAAAATAGTTGGGATAGAAATTGACACCCTTAAGTTGTGGGCCTGTGAAAAAATGTTGTCTCTAAGAGCCACAACAGAAAACAGAAGGCAGAAAGATGCAGGAAGGATAAGCGATAGTTTGTAATACAGAATCAATATATACAGCGAGTGGGAAATTACTGAATAAGAAGTCCAGCAAATAAGTGACCAGCTGGCAGCACCTATTTAAAAAAAAAAAAAAATAGAAGGAAAAAGGAAGGGGGGAGGAAAACGGGAATAATAGCAATAGACCAGAAAGTAACAGAGAGAAACCAAAGATCCACACAGGGAAGCAAACAGAGCTAAGGGGGGTCAATGATTCCCCTAGTGTCCACGTGGATCCTTCCTGCCTACTTGTGTTTATCAATGAATTTCCGCACAGGGTTCTATATGCAGGTCCTGAAGCAGCTTTTAGCTATTAAACTAAATTAAAAAGAATTTATTTTTCATTTGTTGAGGTGACCTCACTTTTTTTTTTTTTTTTTTTTTTTAGCCAAATGCAGGACCCAAAATAATTCCTCCTCTAGACCAACCCCTTACGGAAGGGACCCTAGCTGGGCCCGTGGAAATTAATCAAGCACGTTCCACTTTCCGGACTCCCCAGGTTAGCTGAAGCTTTGATGTTAGTCAGTGAGGAGTGCTAAAGATGGCGGATTCCGCCCCTTCTGGCGCCGAGCTCCAGCGTCACCGGGCTGCTCAGTAAATCAGTTTGAGTGCAGATTCGCGTCTGCTCTCAGCCTAATGCTGCTTCAGGTCGGCTTATCTGCTCCCCAAAGCTATGGGGCGGTGCAGGCAGCCAGATCGATGTCTAAAAATATAAAATGCCCTTCCCTGTCTTCCAACCGAACCCTCCCTTTTTTGGGACGTGTCCCTTCCTCCTGGCTCCGCAGCGGCCCGGGTCTTATCCCTGGGTGGCTAGGGAAATCAGCTGCGTTTCCCGACCAAAATCCCCCCTCCGGTTCACCGGGTGCTGATTAGCTCGTTTGCTCTGTTCACACAAGGTCCAAGGGGCGGCAGGCAGCCAGATCCCCAGAAAATAAAACTTTTTCGCCCCGCCCGCGGCTCCAAATGGCAGTTTTATTTATTTTTTCCCTAACCGCGGGGCTCAGCCTCCTGTGCCAACGGCCACCGGCAGCCTCAAAACTCACGAATCTCCACTGTTCGGTCCACGCCGCCGATCCGCGCAGATAGATGTCCCAAGCTTCTCACTCCACGCGTGCACAGCACAGACCCCCGGGCAGGACCCCGTCCACAATCCGCCTTGCTCTGGGAGCTTGCAGTGTGCGCCCTCCTACACTAACGCCATCTTGGCCGCCCCCAAAGATTCATTTTTAAAAACCTTTTTCTCGTTTTTTTTTAAAGCAATGTTCTTTTAATTGATTTTCTTTGTTATTCATATTTAGAGAGACTGTATTTCTTTTTTAAGAATTTCTATTATGTAAGTAAGCCATCTAGACGTTGTATCCCATATCTAGTCATCATTGCTGTGTGTTAAACTTTCTGTTTGTCTGGTAAACACTCAAAAGATAAATATTTAATTGCAAGTAAATGAGCTTACTTCTATTTTATTTATCTTTCCAATTACTTTATGAATATGTCTCAACTTTACATAATTGTATGCCTTTACAGCTTTATGATAATTCATTACACAACCACTAAATGTCCATACAATTGTTTCCTTTTTATAAATGACTACACCCAGTACAGGAAGATTGTCATGCCTGTTTTTGCTAAATGAGATTTGGGTTCTTCCTGTGAAAATCCTAAGGGAAGAAAACAGATTGGAAATACTAGTCAAGATATTGAATACCTGGCTATTTTCCTAAAAAGACTAACAGTTTTTTTCTAACTTTGCAGGATCCAACTGGAATATTTTTACTGGATAAAACCATTGGTCTTGGTACTTATGGCAGAATCTATTTGGTAAGTAAAGTTAGCTTATTCATTCTTCATTTTCTAATAGCAGCAATGATTGTGAATCAAACCCCCAAACTGCAAATCAAATAATGCAAAATGAAATATTTCCCTTTGAGAAATGAATAACATTACAATAGCTCAGTAACATTTGTAAGAATTAATATTTATTATTACAAAATGAATGGATTGTCAAATCTATAGTGAATCAATCAGAAGATTTAAAAAATTATAGCACAATAATAACAAAATGAAACCACCAAGTGGAAAAGAAAAATAGGACAAATAGGATGTACCTAAATGAAAATATAACTTGTATGTATATTATACATCCATACCATTCTCATTACTCATCTTCACCTTTCAAATTAAATGTTATAAAATGGAAAGTTTCCATAACAGTCTATATCATATCATGTATATGAGTGTGCATGTGTATGTGATTGAGTTTGAAGAAGAATCTTACGAGAAAATCTCTGCATTCTTAGTTTTTATTATGTACCAAGTATGTGCTGGGAACGGTGATAGTCTCTGTGGATAAAGTGATGAACAAAAAGATAAGATCCCTTATCTTTTGGGCTTGTAGTCTAGGAATATGTAAGTGATTAATTAAGTGTGGGTGAGCAGCACATATATTACATACATAAGTTCACAAATTGCTGTATATTAACTATTGTAATATATGCTCTATAAGAAAATTTCCAGTGATATGGAAACATAGAACACGGGGATTTATTTAGGTTAAAGATTCGGTGTAGGCTTTCCTAGGATGTGACATTTAAGCTAATAATAAGTAGATAAATATGAGTCAGCCAAGAAAAGATGTAATTGTGGAGGATGATATTAATGCATTCTAGGTACAGGCCGTGGCAATGTTAAGGGGTGGTTTGGAGGAGAAGGTACATTGATCAGGTACCCTTCCACCTCTCTCTAATTGGGGAATGGACATTTCCTCAATCCTGTATAAAGTTCTATAAAAATGCAGTGCTCTTTTTTCCTAGACCTGTTCATCAGAAATGAGATCACTTTTTCTAGGCCCATCCTTGTCCTAGACTGATCACAGGTCCTCTACATAAGGGCTGTATAGAGGTGTCCTGGTATAGGCACAGAGGAAGGGAAAAGTTTCTAATTTAGACAAGGACACCCTCTGGTTCCTAAGTCTTGCACCTTTGGGAGCTGCATCTGCCCAGAGAGGGGGCTCCTTTTCCAATCTATCTCCCCAATTGGGGTGGGAAAGTTTTGAAAATTTTGCACAAAAAGTTTATAGCATTGAAACTGAATAGTAGAAATAGCATGTAGAAAGGTCTTAAAGGCAGAAAGAACTCTTAGTGAGTAGAGGGAGGCGAGAAAAAGTCAGTATTCATGGCAAAAGTTTTATCAAACCATTTTGACCTTATCTGTTAACAGAACCGATAAGCTATAGAGAGTGATGTGATACAGACCCAAATATAATGTATATGCTACCTCACTTGCATCCCAGACTGAATGATTAGTTAGCATTTGTTTGATCAGGGTCCGTTTTGCCACCTCATATGTAGATACCTATACATAGACACCTTATAAATAGGAGAAATTGCTCTTCCTTAGGCATATTTACAGTTTCCATGGCTCTATACACATCTTAATTCCTGAGGGACATGTGTGTCTCTGCATATGTGCATGGTTTTAGTCAAGGGAATAAAACCCTTTCCACTACCACTTCTATTTAGAAATAAAAAATCATCTGATTCATTTAAGGTAAAAACCAAAGGTAAGGTTAGGTACTACAGGAAGATGGTTTTCCATCGTGAGCCATGTGCTGCCATGAAAAGAAGAAAAGTCAAGAGGGTATAAAGGTGAGTTGTGCATGATAACTATCTTTTTTAAGCTCAGTTTTATTGAGACATAATAGAGATATAATATATATCCAGGAAAATTCACCCCTTGAACAGTTCTGTGAGTTTGGCCAAATGCATAAAATTGTGTAACAACCACCACGATCAGGATTTTCAATACACATCTTAACTTAATCAAGTCTATCTTCAGGTATGTATATACCACTTTATGGTGTAATAGGGGTAGAGTATAAGAATATACTTCCAAGTCCTTCCTCCCAACTTGTGTGCTATGGTTATGGTTATCATATAGTATACCTTTTCATATGATATGAACACACATTCCTACAAGTCTGCTCCCTATGCTCACTACTATATTTTTTATTTAGTTAATCATTTATTTTTTAGAACAATCAAAAATAAGAAAATTTTATTTTATATTTATCTTCCTTTTAATCTTTTCTAGGATCTTCCTTCCTGCCTGACAAGCTTTTTTTGTTTTTAAATATAATTGCTTTTTTGGGTATAAATATATAGAGACAGAGAGAGAAAGAGAAATATAAATTGAAAGAGAGAAAGAAAGAGAGAGGTGGGAGTCAGTCATTCTAAACTGTGGCACACATGTCAACTAGAGAAATGCAGATGTAAACTAGGGAAAATATAAGGAATATAACATTGTCATTCATTAAAAGGCTTTCTTCATATATTCTTTTTTCTTTTTTCTATTTTTATTGATACATATTAATAAAGCATAAATCCATCCAAAGAGTACAATCAATTCTATTCAGTATAATCATATATTTGTGCATTCATCATCCCAATCACTCCCAGAGCACTTTCATTATTCCAATAATAATAAACAAAAAACAAACAAAAGTCATCATTTCTCAATCACTCTAAGCATCACCTGGTGTACATAGCTGCTATTCTTTTTTCTTCTATCTAGTATATTTGTATTTTTATTTTGTAAAAACAGTTTTATATATGCAATATCATCCATATTTGGGTTTTGCATGAGGTTTTACTGTCTTATACAGTCTCATGTTACAATTTTTTGCTTTCCTTCTAGTAATATACATGTCCTTAGACTTTCCTTTTCAACCATGATCATACCCATACACTAGCACTGCTAGTTACTAACACCATGATATGTGTTCACCATTTCTATCCATTTCCAAAGACTTACAAACAAACTTTTTAACAATTCTGCACAGATTAACCCTCAGCTTTCCATTCTCTACCCCCCTTCTATTTTCTTGTGACCCATATTCTAATTATTAACTCCACAAGTGTGCTCATTATATGTAGTTCATAATAGCACAATCACACAGTATTTGTCCTTTTGTGTCTGGCTTGCTTCACTCAACATAATGTCCTCCAGGTTCATCCATGTTGTCATATGCTTTACGACTTCATTTCTTCTTACAGCTGCATAATATTCCATCATGTGTATACACCACAATTTGTTTACCCAATCATCGGTTCATGGACACCTAGGTTGTTTCCATCTTTTGGCAATCGTGAATAATGCCACTGTGAACTTTGGTGTGCAGATGTCTGTTCTTGCCTCTGCTCTCAGTTTGAAGAACTTTTAATTTCTCTTCTAAAGCAAGTGTGGTCTTCTGCTAATGAATTCCCAGTATTTGTTGGTATGAAAACTCTACCCTTCATTTCAAAAACTGTTAAAGAATTTGTGTGTTTACAGAATGATCTTGCATAAAATATAGGATTCCCATACAACAACCCATCACCAACATCTTGCATGCATGTGGAACATTAATTACAACTGATGACAGCACTTTTTTTGTAATTGTGCTAATTTTTTAACATTAGTTATTAATGTTAAAATTGATGAAAAGTTACTAAAATAGTACTATTAACTGTTGCTCATAATTTACATTAGACATATTTTTCCATATTACCACCCTATTATTAACACCTTCTATTAGTGTCGTACATTTGTTATAGTTCATGAAAGAACATTCTTATACTTGTACTATTAAGTATAGTCCATCATCTGCAATAGGGTTCACTTTGTAATACAGTCCTGTTTTATCTTTATATTTTATTCTAGTAAAATATACTACCTAAAGTTTCTCCTTTCAGCCACTTTTTCTTAAATAATAGAGTACTATTAATTACACTCACAATATAGTGCTTCCATCCATTTACAAACCTTTACTATCAATCTAAATAAGAATTCTGTACAAATTATGCATCAACTACACCTTTTTTTACACCAGTTTATCCTGTGGTAACCTATATTCTAGATTCAAGCTCTATGAGTTTGCTTATTATAATTAGTTCATGTCAGTGAGATCATACAATTTTTGTCCTTTTGTGTCTGGCTTTTTTCACTCAGCATAATGTCCTCAAGGTTTACCTATGTTGTCACATGCATCAGGATTTCATTCCTTTTTATGGCTGAATAATATTCTATTGTATGTATGTACCACATTTTGTTTATCCATTCATCAGTGGATGGAAGATTGGGTTGCTTCCATACTTTGGCAATTATGAATAATTCCATTGTAAACATCAGTGGGGAAATATCTGTTCGAGTCCCTGCTTTCAATTTTTTGGGATATACTTAATTGCAGGATTGTTGGGTCATATAAAAATTCTATAATTAGTTTCCTTAGGAACTGCCAAACTGTCTTCCACTGAGGCTACACCATTTTACATTGCAATGAATGAGTGTTCCTATTTCTCCACATCCTCTCCAACATTTGCAGTTTTCTCTTGTTGTTGTTGTTTTTTTAATTAGTAGCCTTTCTAGTGGGTGTGGAATTAAATCTCATTGTGGTTTTGATTTGCACTTCCCTAATAACTAGTGATGCTGAACATCTTTGCATGTGCTTTTTTAGCCATATGTATATCCTCTTTGGAGAAATGTCTTTTCAAGTCTGTTGCTCATATTTTATTTGGTTTGTTTGTCTATTTATCATTAGGTTTTAGGTTTTCTTTATATATGCATACTGGATATGTGGTTACCAAATATTTTCTCCCATTGATGTTTTTTCACTTTACTGACAAAGTCTTTTGATACTCAAACATATTTAATTATGAGGCGGTTCCATTAATCTATTTTGTTGCTTGTGCTCTGGGTGTAAAGTCCAAGAAACCATTACCCAACATAAGATCATGAATATATTTCCCTCCATTTTCTTCTAGGAGTCTTACAGTCTTGGGTCTTTTATTTAGGTCTTGGATACATTTTTCATTAGTTATTGTTTAAGGTGTGGGGTCAGGAACCTCTATCCATATTTTGCATATGAATATCTTACTCTCCCAGCACTATTTGTTTAATTATATTCTTTCCCAATTGAGTGGACTTGCAGCCTTGTCAAAAATCAATTGGGGAGCTGGTATAGCTCAGTGGTTTAGCTACTGCTTCACATGTACAAGGTTCTGGGTTCAATCCCCGGTACCTCCTTTTAAAAAGTGCCTGAAAAAGTACTTTTGGGGAGCAGGTGTGGCTCAGTTGTTGAGTGCCTGCTTCCCATGTATGAAATCCTGGGTTCAATCCCTGGTACCTCCTTAACAAAAAACAAACAAACAAACAAACAAAAAAGCAATTGGCCATAGACTTGAGGGTCTATTTCTGAACTCTCAATTTGATTCCATAGTTCAATATGTCTATCCTTGTGCCTATACCATGATGTTTTGACCACCATAGGTGTGTAATATGCTTTAAAGTCAGTAAATGTGAGTCCTCCAACTTTGTTCTTTTTCAAGAAGTTTTTGATTATTCAGGGCCCCTTACTCTTCCAAATAAATTTGATAATTGACTTTTCCATTTCTGCAAAGAAGGCTGTTGGGATTTTCATTGGGATTGCATTGAATCTGTAAAGCGTTTGGGGGTAGAATTGCATTGTAATGATATTTAGTTTACCAATCCATGAGCGCAAAATACTCTTCCATTTATTTAGATCTTTGACTTTTCAGCAATATTTTGTAATTTTCCATGTACAAGTCCTTTACATCCTTGGTTAAATTTGTTCCTAGATATTTGATTCTTTTAGTTGCTATTGTAAATGAATTTTTTTTTCTTGATTTTCTCCTCAGATTACTCATTACTGAAGTATAGAAACACTACTGATTTTTGAATGTTGATATTATACCCGGCCACTTTCCTGAATTCATTTATTAGCCCTAGTAACTTTGTTTTAAATCTTGGGGATTTCTAAATAAAAGATAATGTCATCTGCAGATTGTGAAATATTTACTTGTTCCTTTCCAATATGGATGCCATTTATTTCATTTCCTTGCCTAATTCATCTGGATTGAACTCCCAGTAAAATGTTGAATAACAGTGGTGACAGTGGGTATCTTTGTCTTGTTCCAGATTTTAGAGGGAAAGCTTTCACTATTTCACCATTGAGTATGATGTTAGCTAAGGGTTTTTCATATATACCCTTTATCTTGTTAGGGAAGTTTCCTTCTATTCTTATTTTTCTAAGTGTTTTATCAAGAAAGGATGCTGGATTTTGTCAAATGTCTTGTCTGCATCACTGGAGACAATCATGCAATTTTTTTTCCCTTCATTTTGTTAATGTGGTGTATTGCATTAATTGATCTTTTTATGTTAAACCACCATTGCATTCCTGGGATAAAACTCACTTGATCATTGTGTATAATTTTTAATGTTCTTTTCGATTCAAGTTGCAAGAATTTTGTTGAGCATTTTTGCATCTATATTCACACGAGAAATTTGTCTGTAATTTTCCTTTCTTATGGTATCTTTACCTGGCTTTGGTATTAAGCTGAGTTTAACCTCATAAAATGATTTTTGTAGTCTTCTCTCTTTTTCAAAATTTTTGGAAGAATTTGAGCAGGATTAGTATTAATTCTTCTTGTAAAGATTGGTAAAGTTCACCTGTGAAGCCATCTTGTCCTGGGCTTTTCTTTGTTTGGAGGTCTTCGATAGACTGATTCAATCTCCTTACCTGTAATTGTTCTGTTGAAGTCTGCTATTTCTTCTATATTCATTGTAGATTGTTCAGGTGTTTCTAGGAATTTGTCTGTTTCATCCAGATTTTCTAATTTGTTGGCTTAAAGCTGTTCATAGCATCATAGTATGATCCTTTTTATTTCTGTGGGATCAGCAGCAATGTTCCCCTTCTCATTTCTGATATTGTTTATTTGCAACTTCTCTCTTTTTTTTCTGTCAGCCCAGCTAACGGTTTGTCAGTTTTTCTTTTCTTTTGAAAGAACCATCTTTTGGGTTTTGGGTTTGGTTTTGTTGATTCACTCTGTTGTTTTTATTCACAATTTCATTTATTTCTGCCCTAATTTTTTGTTATTTCTTTCCTTCAGCTTGCATTGGGATTAGTTTGCTCTTCTTCCTCTAATTCTTCCAGGTGTGCAGTTAGGTCTTTGGTTTTAGCTCTTGCTTCTTTTATTTTTTAAAACTTTATTGAAGTAAATCATTCATACATGAGTATACATAAACATTAAGTGTATAGTAAAAGTTGTAAACTTACTAAACAAACATGCATAACATCATACAGAGGTCCCATGCATCAAACCACCATCAACACCTTGCATTGTTGTGAGACATTTGTTACAAATTATGAAAGAATATCGTGAAAATCTTACTACTAACTATAGTCCATATTTTATATTTGGAGTATTCCCCCCCCCCAACACACCCTATTATTACTTTTTAAATATATTCTTATTACAGAAGTTGTGAACTTACAAAACAATCATGCCCATGTGTAGAATTCCCAAACAGCACCTCTTCAACACACCACACCATGGTGGAATATTTGTTACAGATTGTGATATAATATCATTAGACTATTACCATTAACCATGGTCCATAGCATACATTTGGCACATTGCTTCTTTTTTAACATAAGCATTTAGGGCTATAAATTTCCCTCTCAGCATTGTTTCCACTGCATCCCATAAGTTTGAGTATGTTGTGCTCTCTTTTCCATTCATCTCAAGATATTTAATGCTTTCCCTTGCAATTTCTTCTTTGACCTACTGGTTGTTAAAGAGTTTGTTATTTAACTTCCAAATATTTGTGGATTTTCCAGTTCACAACCTGTTATTGATTTGCATACTATTATGGTCAGAGAAAATATTTGTATAATTTCAATCTTTTAAAATTTATTGAGACTTGTTTTTTGGCCCAATATGTGGTCTATCTTGGGAAAGTATCCATGTGCACTTCAGAAGAAGGTATACCCTGCTGCATTGGAGTGCAACATTCTGAATATGTCCATTAGATGACTTTTCATGTTATTTGATGTCTCTGTTTCCTTATTTACCTTCTTCATTTCTGTTTCTGTATATTTTTAAATACTTTCTTTATGGTTACCCTGGGATTTATATTACACAGCCTACATAGATATCCTACTACTTTGAAAAGATACAAACTTAACTTCAATAGCATACGTGTTCTCTGCTCCCGTATCCCTTTCTTTCCCCTCTTTACGTTGTTTTTGTCCCACTTTACCTCTTTATATTTTGCAAGTCATTTATCAGGAAATATGCCTTTTTCTTATTCAATTATATTCTATCTCTTATATAAATTAGAGAGTAGAGTTGTATATTGACGATACAGTACTGTTCAGGTTTGCCTTTACCCTTTTATTTACCCTTACTGATTATCTTCATTTCTTCACACTACTCCAAGCTACTCTTCCCAGCTTATTCCTATAATTCAGCCATACTCCCTTGAGTAGTTCTTGCTGGGGAGGTCTCTTGTTGACAAACTCTCTGTTTCTATTTATTTGTGACTATTTTAAACTCACCCTCATTTTTGAAGGACAGTTCTACCAGATAAAGAAGTTTTGACTGGCAGTTTTTCTCCTTCAGTACCTTAAATATGTCATAATATTGCCTTCTCTCCCCCATAGTTTCTGATGAGAAATAGGCACTTATTCTAATTGAGGACCCTTTGTATGTGATGAATTGCTTTTCTCTTGCTGCTTTCAGAATTCTCTCTTTATATTTGGCATTTGACATTCTGATTAGTAGTTGACTCAGAGTGGGACTATTAGCATTTATTCTGTTTGACATGTGTTGTGTTTCTTGGACGTGTATATTTACATCTTTCATAAGAGTTGGAAAATTTTCAGCCATTATTGTCTCAAATATTCTTTCTGCCTCTTTTCCATTCTCTCCCTTTGTGACACCTATGATGCATATGTTTGTGTGCTTCATGCTTTCAATTAAATCCCCGAGACACTGCTCAAAATTTTCTATTCTTTTTTCTACTTGTTCTCCTGACTATATGATTTCAATTGTCTTTCATCTAGTTTGCTGATTCCTTTATTTGGCCTGTTCAAATGTGCTGTTGTATGCTTCTAGTGTATTTTAATACCTACTATTGCACTTTTCATACCCATAATTTCTGTTAAATTTCTTTTTATACTTGTAATTTCTTCTTTATACTCACATATTTGGTCTTCTGCTTTTTTTTTTTTTAAGTACCAACACATGGGATTGAACCTGGGAACACTTATGTGGTAAGCCAGTACCCAACCACTGAGCCACATCAGCTCCCTTGAGTTGGCTCTTTTGTTTGCTTGTTGCTTGGTTTTTGTTTTCAGGAGGCACCAGGAACTAAACCTGGGACCTCCCATGTGGGAAGTAGGTGCTCAACCTCCTGAGCCACAACTGCTCCCTAACTTTGTCTTTTTAATATCCTTTATCTCTTTATGCATATTTTCCTTTATCTCCTTGAATTGATTTAGGAGATTTGTTTGAACTCCTTTGATTAGTTGTTCCAAATTCCTTCTCCTCTGAAGTTTTCATTTGTTCCTTTGATTGAGCCATATCTTCCTGTTTCTTAGTATGCTTGTAATTTTTTGCTGATGTCTAAACATCTGATTATCTAATATGTAAGTGTGTGTGTGTGTGTGTGTGTGTGTGTGTATATATATATATATATATATGGATGATATTTAAATTACATAAATGTTACATAAAAAATATAGGTGATTCCTATATGCCCCGGTCCTTAGCCCTCCCACATTTTTCCACATTAACAATATCCTTCATTAGTGTAGTACGTTTGCTACAATTGAAGAACACATTTTGAAGCATTGCCACAAATTGTGGATTATAGTTTACATTGTAGTTTATGCTCTCTCCCACACTATTTTGTAATTTATGTCAAGATATATAATGGCTTGTATCTGTCATTACAATGTCACTCAGAACAATTTCAAGTCTTGAAAATGTCCCCGTATTACCTGTTTCCCCTTGACCTCCCCTCAGAACATCCAGTGGCCACTGCCTCCACATCAATGATATAAGTTCTTCCATTGCTAGAATCGCAATAAGTCTATAATAGAATAACAGTAAGTCTCCTCTAGTCCATCGTTCATTCTCCAATCCTGAGGATTCTGGGACGGTGATGCTCACTCCGCTTCTAATTGAGAGGGGGCTTGTATACCATGGGGCAGATGGATGGAACTATCTTACTTGCAGTTGCAGACTCTCTCTCTTCCTTGGGACTGCTGTTGTCCATCATCATCTCTTTATTAGTTGTCTTGGGTGAGTCAAATGAATTGGAGTGTAAGTGTTGCAACTCTGTTGAAATTCAGGACCCAGGTGGCATATGGGCAGCCCAAAGATTTAAGTCTCTTGGACATACACCTACCAACTCTAGTACTAACTATAGGTTCAAATAGAAGGGACAAAATCACATGTCTAGGAAAACCACAACTGACTTCAACTCTGTCACACTGGGGAACATAAATCCCCAAGTAGGGTCCACTGGCAGGGCACCAAATTCTTGAGCTGTCTGCCCTGCCTATAATGTCTGAAAGTCTCAAGAGCCCTCAGGAACCCTGCTATTTGAAGTAGTATTTACTGTGGAAGTCAATGAGATCCTGCTGAGACGTGCATAAGCATAACCTCTGGAATGACCTCCCAACTCACTTTGAAGTCTCTTAGCCATATAAACTCATTTTTCTTTACATTTTCCCCCTTTAGTCAAGGTCTTTTCCAGTTGCATTGCTAGTTGATGCTTGGTAGTAATGCCTCAGTGCCAGGGAGGCTTATCCCCAGGGGTCATGTCCCACTCTGGGAACAAAGTAATGCATTTATATGCTGAATTTGACTTATAGAGAGGCCACATTTGAGTAACAAGGAGGCTCTCAGGAGGTAATTTGTAGGGACCCTATAACACTTAACTAAGTTTCAATATCAAAAGTAAAGGTTCATAACTACAGTCATCAATATCAAGGGCCCATCAATGGACCATCCTCCTTCACTAGTCACTGGCCCTGTACTCAGGGGATTCTTGTTGTTCCATTAGAGAATGTGGCAGAGCCCTCCGATATGGGAATTCGATATTCTTTCAGTTATTGTGTGACTCTCCATCCACCGTGACAATGCCCCATGTACACTTGAACACATTTATTTGACTTATAGGCATGCCCCATGTGAACCTCCTCCTATGTATCCCCCATCACTGACACCCCACACCAATGATCCTTCCCTGTCATAGTTGTCACCCTTTTGTGATCCAAAACTTCTTGAAAAATGAAGCCAACAAAATAACCAAATACATTCAATAAGAAAATGAAATAATGATAGTTTTAAAAATAAATATAATGAATGTATTTAGTATTTTCTTGGCTTCATTTTTCAATAAATGCTTGACATACTTGCTCGTCCTCCCCTATTAGGAACTGCCTATGTTCTTGAGAGACTCCCACCCCTCTATTTGAGAACATAGTAGGACTCCCCAGGATGGGAGTCCAACACCTTCCCTCTCATTATTTGGGTCTTCACCCACTGATACAACCCATTATGACAAGATAAAAACTCAGACACTCCCTACAGGCCTGCCCCAGGTGCACACTATTCCACAAGTCTCCCACATCCAACACCCTAAACCAGTAACCCTCCCCCTGCCATATATGCTAAAAGAACATTCTCAAAGTTGTAGTTTCAAACACATACCAAGAAATCCCCAGAGTTCAGCTTCTCCCTCCACCAACCTCCACCCAGTTCCATGGACAGCCCTACCCACACTTCCCACCCTATCCCCCTCCCAAACAATTACTGTCCAATCCAGTAGCATCACTGCACCACTGTCATGCCCATCCACTGCACAACTACACCCTTCTACCTTATCATAGATTTTCCCCATCTGGGCATTGACTCACAACCTTCTTCTCCCTTTCTGTCTCCTATAAACCTATGTTCCAGACTCTAGCTTTGTGTGTCTGCTCAATTTGCTTAATTCATATCAGCGAGGTCAGGTAATATTTTTCCTTCAATGCCTGGCTTGCTTCACTCAACATAAGGTCTTCAAGATTCATCCATGTTATCCTGTGTGTTAACACTGTATTCATCCTTACAGCTGAGTAATATTCCATTATATATATATATATATATATATATATATATATATATATATATATATACCAGAATTTGTTTATCTGTTGATGGGCATTTGGGTTGTTTTCAACTTTTGGCTATAGTGAATAATGCTGCTATGAACATTGGTGTGTATATTTGTGTTTGTGTCCCTGCTTTTAATTCTTCTTGTCATATACCCATCAGCGGGATTGCTGGATCATATGGCACTTCTATAGTTAGCTTCCTGAGGAACCGCCAAACTGTCCTTCACAATGGCTGCACCATTCTACATTCCCACCAGCAGAGGATAAGGGTTCCCATTCCTCCTCACCCTCTCCAATACTTGTAGGCCTCTGTTTTTTTAATAGCTACCAGTCCAATGGGTATAAGATTATATCGCATTGTAGTTTTGATTTGCATTTCCCTAATAGCTAGTGATGTTGAGCATCTTTTCATGTACTTTTTAGCCATTTGTATTTCTTCTTTCGAGAAGTGTCTATTCAAATCACTTGCCCATTTTTAAAATGGGTTGTCTTTTTTATTTTCAAGGTGTAGGGTTTCTTTATATATGCTGTATATGAGGCCCCTATTAGATGTCTGGTTGCCAAATATTTTCTCCCATTGAGTAGGCTGCAAATTCACTTTCTTGACAAACTCCTTTGAGGTGCAAAAGTTTTTAATTTTGAAGAGGTCCCATTTATCTATTTTTTTCTTTCTTTGCTGGTGTTTTGGGTATAAAGTTCATGAAACCATTTCCTATTACAAGGTCCTGTAGATGCTTTCCTACATTATCTTCCAAGGTCTTTATGGTCTTGGCTCTTATATTTAGATCTTTGATCCATCTTGAGTTGATTTTTGTATAAGGTGTGAGATGGTTTTCCTCTCTCATTGTTTTGGATATGGATATCCAGTTTTCCAAGCACCATTTGATGAAGAGGCCATTCTCTCCCAGTTGAGTGGGCTTGGTGGCCTTGTCGAATATCAGGTAACTGTATATGCAAGGATCTATATCAAATCTCTCAGTTCTGTTCCATTGGTCAGTATGTCTATCCTTGTGCCAATACCATGCAGTTTTGACCACTGTAGCCTTGTAGTATGTTTTAAAGTCAGGTTATGTGATTCCTCCGATTTCATTTTTCTTTTTCAATATGTCTTTGGCGAGTTAGGTCCTCTTGGCTTTCCAAATAAATTTCATAGTTAGCTTTTCCAATTCAGTAAAAAATGCTGTGGTAATTTTTATGAGGATTGCATTAAATCTGTAAATCAGTTTAGGTAGGATAGACATCTTAATGATATTTAATCTTCCTATCTATGAACTGGGAATATTCTTCCATTTATTTGGTTCTTCTTTGATTTCCTTTAACCATGTTATGTAGTTTTCTGCGTACAAGTCCTTTACATCTTTAGTTAAATTTATTCCTAGGTATTTGATTCTTTTGTTTGCTCATCTGATTATCTTTATGAGTTAACTCTGAAGGTCATTTTCTCTTGTCTCACATTTTATTTTGTTTTATTGGAGATTGGCTTTTTTTTTTTAAGGCTCTTCTTTGATGCTTGATCCAACTTGTTTTAGACCTTTAGGATCGCCCATATTTAACTGATCAGATTTTCTGAGCTCTTTTCCATCTGGTTCTTACCCTGGATATGTAGTATACTTTCTGAGATTGCAATTTTTTTTCACCTCCAGGAGAAAACTTCCATTACTCTATTCTTTCTCCAGGAATCTTGAACTATTTTGTTTGTATTTGTACAGAATTTTTTCTCTAGCTCATATAATTTGTTTAAATTCTCCTCCTCACTCAGAGCTGTGTTTTCCTTACTCTTTTCAGTTCTGGGACCCTTCTCTCTTACAGCAGTTCAGATTAAACTCCCTGTTGTTATTTTTGTTTGTTTGTTTTTGTTTTGTTTTTTGTTTGTTTTTTGTTTCTTTCCTGTTAGGGTTCCTGCCCCCGGGAACCAGATGGCGTCAATCCACAAAGGTGCGCCACTACAGAAAAGTCCATTTTGCATTTCAGTGTTCCATTCAGTGGAAACTGGACTGAGTGAGTGCAGTACTTTCCAGGTGCAGTTTTACAACAGTCTCTTTCTCTTTTTTTTCCTCCTGGGGGCCCTTTTGTATGCAGCACTCCTCAGCACCTTGAGATCTGCCCTCGGTCTCTGTGGACATGGTCCCTGTGCCTTGATATGTGTAAGATTGTACTGCTGATGTCACAAGTGGAAGGTGGGAAGGATCTTGTCCACTGCTTCTGGGCAACCCCACAAGCTGCCAGTGGCTGAGTGAGGGAGAGAGAGTGGTCTGGTGGGTCCTTGGCAGAAGTTTCCTACCTTGTATTGATTCAGCATTTGTGGAGTCCTTCTCTAGTCTCTACTGTCCTTGAGACTTCCAAGCAAGTAGAATTTGTCTTTTTATTCACCAACTCTCTGGGGAGGTTTTCCCAGGGGATGTCTTATGTCACCATTTTAATGACGTCATCCTCTCCTTCATTTTCAAAATATATTTACACTGGGCACAAAATTCTGGGTTTGACAGGGCTTTTTTTTTTCTTTCAGCATTTTAAAGATGACATGCCCTTGTCTTCTTGCTTCATAATTTCTTAAGTCTGCTCTACTTCTTATCTTTCTTCCTTTGTCTTTTTTCTCTGATTGTCAAGATTTTTCTCTTTCTCTTTGTTTTTCAGCACTTTAAATATGATACATCTAAGGATTTTTACACATGCATATGTGCGTGTGGTTTTGTGGATTATTTATCATGCTTTGGGTTCTATGAGCTTCTTGTATATGTGGTTTGACATATTTCATTGTATAGGGGAAAGTTGTTGGCCTTTATATTTTCAAATATTTCTTATTCCACATTCTTCTTTTTCTCCTTTTGGAAATCAAATTTCATATTTGTTAAAAAATTTAATATTGTTCCATAGATCTTGGATGCTCTGTCCTGTTTTGCGTGTGTGCTTGTTTTCATTCTCTTTTCTCTTTGTGTTTCAGTTTAGATAATTAGTTTATTTTACTATCTTCAGATTCTTTTCTCAACTATTTCAATTCTACTAATGATACTAATGAAGAATGTCAGAAGCATTCTTCATCTCTTTTATTTGTTTTTCATTTGCAGCATTTCTGTTTGGCTTTTTCTTTATAGTTCATATCTCTGCTATTTGTTCATGTGTGTTTTCCAAAATTCCATAAATTCTCTCACATATTAATTAATCATAGTTATGTTGCAGTCTATGTCTGTTAGTTTCAAAATCTAAGTCATCTCTGGATATAATGATATTGATTGTTTTCTCTCTTGAGAATGGGATTTTTTCTTACTTTTAAATGCATTTTTATTTGAATACCAGACATAGTATGTAGAACAGTAAACATTGAAGTAAGTAGCATTTATGCTTCAGAATGTGTGCATTTGTTCTGCAAGGTCATTTATATGGGAGATTGAGTCAATATGATAAGGAGGTGAGTTAGGTTTGGCTTATGTTGTTGTTATGGTTACCTTCAGTTTATCACCAGCTTCAAATTCTTCTGTCACATTGTGTTTAGAGTGGGGTTGATTTGATGGAGTGTTTTTCTCAATGTTCCTGCTCCATCTTCAACTTTAGACCTTCCCTGTGCATCTGTGCCTCAGAGAGATCTCTCTCCATGCTCATATCCAACCCCCAGTGGCATATTGCTATTGCTACCTACTCAGTTCTTGCTAGGCTGGCGGTGTGGGGTAGGGAAGATTTTTCTGTTTTCCTGATTCAACCTCAGTCTTAGGCAGACCCTGTATCCCTAGGTCTTGGGAATGGGACTTTACTAGTTGTGCTTCCCTCGTCAAGTGGTAGGGCATTTTTAATGATCTGGGCCCCATACTAGTTTTAGCCCCAACTCCAGATGTAGAGATGTTTATTCTTTTCCCTTTCCCCCAGCTGCAGTAAATCTTCATCTGTACCTTGGAGGGGCAACAGAGTTTGCTTCTCTTCCCCTATGGCTTAAGACTTTGATTCTTAGAAATGAACTAGTAATGAATTCATGCCTTTCCCATAGTGGTAGCTTTTCCTTTCTCCCAGGCCTGTACCACAAATCTGTGGAGAAGAGACTGTGTGTATATATGAATTCCCTTCATGTTTGTTGTGTCAAGGGGATATGTACTCTCATGCTAGCCCACACTTGCCCCTTAGCAATTCATTAAAGATTTAGCTGAATTCATTTTATCTGTTTCTGTGGTGACCATGTCTTCCTCCTGCTGCCCCAGATGAGCCAGTGTTCATGTCTTATTTCTCTTTCCTGGCACTTCTCTCTCTTCAGACTTCAGGCTACTTGGTTGCTCTGAGATTTCACTGCTTTGGTGGATTCAAGAAAAGTTATGATTTTCTACATTATTCAGGTTTTCCTTGTTGCTAGGGTAAAGTGGAACTCTTTTCAGCTTTCCATATCCTCATCAGAAGCCAGAACTTCATGTCAATTACTTTTTACCAAATCTTCCTGATGCATCTACCATATTATAGTCCTCAACACATTTATGATTCCCTAGGATTTTATGTATACCTGTTCGGATCCAGAGGTAGAGAATATACTCTACCATGAGATGTTCAAAGTAGAAATCTCTGCGTTACAGAAGGTAGAAATTTACAGAATCTTTACTTACATCAGACAGATTTCCATCTGTCACTCATTGATTTTACCTTTTTTAATTCACTTCAAATTAATTTCATTCTGTAAAATATTTTGGAATAGCAGCACTGTACATTGATACAGCTTTCCTGGAATATAATCAGGAGTCCATGCAAATGCAAATGCTTTAAAAATGCTCATTCTTGTTATACCAATAATTCCACTTTTAAAAATTTGTGATAAACATCCCACTGTGGAAAAAGCATAAAGATATTCATTGAAGCAGAGAAGTTGCATACTGTGGTGAAGAATGCCTGTTTTGGAACCCGGTACATCAGTTACAGTGCTTATTTGGTCATTAGCTAGCTGTATGGCCTTGAGCAAGTCACTTAATCTCTCTAAATATAAATTTATTGATAATATGAAATTAATAACACCTATCTTGCAAAGTTTGATAAAATTTTGAAACAATGTATATAAAATACTTGATATTGATAGATATCTGCTAAAGTGTAGTTTTTGTTATCATCATTATTGTTGTTTTTTTTAATATAAAAAGCAAAATTCAGCAACACCCTAAATAGTGAAAAATAGATGAACTCTATTACCTTATGCCTGGTCAATATATCATTTTTCTGAAAATTAATGTTTGTGAAGTTATCTAGCAGCAGAGAACTGTGCTTAAGATGATAAGATAATTGGTATTCCTATTATATATACATCTTGATTATGAGTATGTTAAAACATGCATATGAAAAATGGTGAAGTAAATGGTTAAAATAGTGAGGTATTTGATGTTTTTTATAGTCTATTTTTTCTACTGTATAGTTTCTAATGTCTGTAATATTATATTACTTAGGTAGATAATATGTATATAACATATATATTTGCTTCTTAAAATGCATATTTACATATATATAAATCTTATATGTATGTATATATATATTAGATAGTACCAAATGTTGTACAAATATCCTATACAACAAAATGGAAGAATGATACCATTCAAAATTAATGCCAGAGTGAGTCATAGAGTCCTCTTGCTTTTTCAGTGCTACCAACCACATCCCCTGCTGGTGTTTCTTTTGGTTAAAGTCTATCCAATGTCTTCCAGCTTGTTTCCAAGACCTCGTTCCCTGGCAGGTTTCCAGCTGTCTGCAGAGGTCTGTGCATGTTAAAATGAAGGCTGGGTTTCACACTCTTCCTTATAACCCTTTTCCTTTCCTTCTTTTTCTTCTAATTAGATACCCTAGCCTCCCACCCTCTCCACTTCCTGCCAGTAAAAACCTCACTTAAAATTGTGAGTTTTATTTTTCTATCTCTTTTTAGAAAGAGAAAAATAATGTCTTTTTAGGATAGAGAAACACTGATTTTCCTCTATTTTCCCCAGTAGAGTTAGCAAATGTGGTTTCCACTTCGTTTTTAGTTGCTAGTCATCATTTGAATTGAAGGAGCATTTAGAATTTCGTCATGTGAGACCATATTGACTAAAATAGGCTGGAACCTGTTATTTAAGATATTATTAAAAATAAACAATTTTGCAAAAAGCAATGTACACAAAAAGACCATAGTTATTTAAAGAAATATTAAGAAAGAGACCAAGGCCCTTTGGGGTAGCACAGTAAGAGTTGGCAATGTGACTATACCACTAACTGACTCTAAACTTGTCACTTCACTTTTCTGGCCCCATTTCTTCAACCATGAAATAAATTTGTTAGACCAGATACTCTCAAGTGTTTCTTCCAGATCTGAGATAATTCACTTAGTACTGTGCCTGACACTCAATAAAATGTGACCTTTTCTTATTCTTACTGTCATCAGCATAATAATGTTCTTATAGTCCCTTCACCAGCTTGTATAATAGAAGTTGATTGTTGACTAATCATTGGGATAGTTTCACATTTCACCAAATAAAATTATTTTCATCATTTTTTTTGTCTTTTATTCTTTCCTTTACCTCATCACCTGATTTTGAAGCCTGAGGTTTACCTTTGTAACTACTATGACATCCGATGCAAAGGTAAAATTAGGAAATAGGTATATATATATACACACATATACACACCTATTATATATTTATTATATATATACCTATTATATATATATTACTCTTAATTAATACAATTTTGTTAATCATAGTAATAGTGAAGTAAGACAATGAACTGAATCTTCAGAATGGACTAGTTTTCCTTGGCCTTCATGAGGTCTTGACTGCACAAAAAAACTAAACCACTTATTCCCACATTCCAATTTGCAGGTAATGAGGACAGAAAAAGTAGTAGAAAAGGTTTAAGACCACCATTTCAAGCAAAGGAAAAATTCATTTGAAATAAAATAAACCTCTACAGTTGGGCCAAGAGCCTAAGTGTCACCTGTGCCTGGTTTATATTTGGAACTCAATTAATGCTGGTGGAAGGAAGGGAGAGTCCTACATTTCTTATTGTTCTAAAACTTAAAAACGTATATTGAACATAAATAAGCAACAATCTTTGAGAGACTGGAGCAGTTCTCTGTATCTTGATAGTCAGCAGATTAAGTCAGGTATATAAACAAGTGACATTACAATCACAAGAAAATTCCTGAATAGCTTACAGTCTGGAAGTGAACCACTGAATATGGACATTTCTTTTCAAAACCCTGTCCAATGCATCACTCTTAATTTTTAAAAGCTCTGCTTGATGCACTGTGTTTTTACTTGCAAACTTTACCAGACAGGTTAGATTTAGGTTTATTAGTTACATTTTTTGGATTTGAAGTAAAAGCAAGGAATGGGAACAGAAAGAAAAGAAAAAATTGCTGTCCTCAAAGTTGAAGACATACAATTTATGATACATGGTACTGAAATTTCGATTGCTTATCCTCTGGACCTATTGGATAGGGCTTTGAGTATTTTTCATTTTAGGCCCAAAATTATACTTTTTGTTTGTCTACCAATATCTAGCACTATGAATACTTTCTTTTTAGGTAGGAAAGTATCCTCACATTCTTGCCATTTTGCAAATATAGCTCAATTTAGTTAGCCAACAAATATTGATAGAGCACTAACAAAGTGCCTAACACTGTGCATTTCATTATACACTGCAAGCCTCAGAAGCTAGCTGAAGCTGAAGCCGAAGCTGAAGCTTACTTGAGGTGAGAGGCAAACTAGGCTGTTGTGCCTTCCCAGTGTAGTACAAGTCCAGAGTCATCTCTTGATCCCATCTTGTTCCTGTGATATTGCTCCCTTGTGATAATGTGCCTCAAAAGTACTGACTGGTCTTTCCTAATCCTCAGGGGACTTTAGCAGCATTGTTCAAAAGCATTGTTTGAATGTTTAAAATTTTCCATAATAAAGAGTTAAAAATTATTTATTGAATACTTACTATGTCCCAAGTGCTGTGCTAGGCACTAGACCTAGTAAGAATGACCAGAAAATTTTGTTGGGGGGATCATTGGTTTTGTTTTGGTAGGGATAAGGAAGAAGGTAGTTTCCCTATGATTGTGACCCCAAATTTCAGGAGGGAATGATCAGTAGTAGTAAGAATAGTAAGAAAGGGGAGAGCTAGGGTGAGATTGGGTAAAAGAAGGGAGAAAATAGGGATATAGTATTTCATTCAGGATGAAGAAATGTGTAATGTAACTTCTGAGATCCCAGGAGCAGGTTGTTCCTCATTAAGAAAACAGAGGTTGAATATTTGCAGTGGGGAGAAAAAGATTCAGCATAAGCTATATCAAGTGAGCCTCAGGAGACCAAATTAATTCAAAGTGCTGAGGCTTAAAGGCCTTGGAGAATATGCAATATTTCTATGTTGGCCATGACATCTCTCCAACTGTGGAATATAACCCAGGCCTCTGAGTTGTGGGCTTCTCTTTTTCTTTCTGTGCTATATTAGAATTTACTTCTGGCTCCCAATAAATCTTGAGAGAGGAAGAAACAATTTGTAACATGATAGCAATGACAAGGGAAATAAAAGTCATGTGTGGGATTTGTGCTCCCAAGAGGCCACAATCAAATTTCTCCAAAGCTACTCTAATCTGTTTAATAAATCCACAGATATATTTGGGGAGCAATTTCAATTTTATATTTGCTGTGTTTGGGTAAAGCAAAAACAATTATTTCATATCTGTATATACTTAACCTAGTTGGTTGTTATAAAGTTGTTTCAGGGGCAGAAAAGACAATTCTAAATGATGGAGACAAATACACATTTCTACAAAGCCAAGTAATGTTCTTTACCACATGGTAGCTTTGGTCAATTGTATAAGTCTCAAATATTACTAAAATCTGTATAAAATTTAAGCATGAATCTCCATAGGAGGGAGATAATACATTTACTTAAAATTAGATGTACAAAGTTGCATAATTGATCTTTAAGTTTCACACTTAAAAGCTATTTTTCATATATCAGTCTCAGGAAAATTTATAAACTATTTTAATGAGTAGTGGGAGTGGGTGGGGGCAGTTGTAGAGTTAGTGCATTCTGCTTAATAAATTGAAAAGCCAGTTTTGCTATATATAGATATACATTTTTTGGATTGTGGGCAAAATCTCAGAGTAAAATCAGAGAAAGTGGTTAAAGTAGCAAAAGTTCTTACTTTCTTTGATTCTCTAGTAGTTGACCACAAGAAACTAGTTAGCCGGAGCCTCACCACATTTCATGAAACAAACACTTTGGAAAATAGCGTTTAAGTCGTTTTTATTCTTGAAATAAGAATAAGTCCTAACTTGGTTTTAGGACTATACTTTCCAATATTCTATCATAACTGTTTATCTGTGTCTAAGGTACTTTTGTGGATGATTCCAAAATTGCATTTAGAAATTATTGTGTGACTCTAGTTCTCTAGGGGTGCCTGCGGAAACGTGGAAAATGTTATAATTTTATGTTGCTGGGACTACTCTGAAGCCGGGGGCTTACAAAGAGGACTGTCAGTAAAAATATGCTAAAATATTAAATAATGTGAAAAGATATAAGCAGTCCTTTAAGCTGCAGCCTTATTTATCCTTGCTTATCTATACTCAGGTTATAATAAATTTCCCCTCTACTAGAGCATGGAGAAAGAGGGAAAAAAGGGGGACAAGTTTGTGTCATTTCAATGAGAGAAAAATGATATGGAGGTGGTTTTTATGTAATTTATGTTGGAAAAACAAGAAAGCTCAGAGTTCTTTTATGACTTGGAAAAGGAGGTCCCCTAAGGCAAAAGAAGATTGATTATATTCTAAGCTCTTCCAGTAACATTTTGAATAAATCATTAACTGTAAGGAGCAAAAAAACCAACCAAACCAAAAAAAAATCCACCAACATGATCAAAAGGACAAGTCTAAGCATCCTCAAAGAAAGACTACTTTTTCTTGTCTCTGAGAAAGAAATTAACTAAAAGTATTTGATTTTCAGATTGGGTGAGGGAAAAACAAGACAAGATTGAAATGTCAGTCACATTAGAGATAGTGATCTTGGTATCCTAAAAATGAGTAACATTTAATGAGTCCTTACATTGTGCTTTGTGATTTATTTGCACTATATCATTTTCATGTCATAACAGCTTTATGAGACAGGTACCATTGTTATCATTATTCTCTCATTTCAAAATGAGGAAACTGAGGAGCCAAAATCTTGAGTAACTGGTCAAGTTTAAAAGCTGGTAAGTGGCAAAGTAAGGAGTCAAACCAAGATCCCTGTCCCCTAGGTCTTTTCTCCTCCCAGCCCCTATATTATATTCAGGTCAACATGTACAAGTCAAAGCAAAAAAAAATATTCAGTTAAATAAGCCAGGTGGAAAAAATATCTTTGCAAATACAAAAGTACACAGGAAACTGGTGAGCTGAGGTCAGTGATGAAGATCATTAATGATGTGACCCTCCAGTATATTTGTTTCCTTCATGATGGGCATTAATGCACACTTTGGTCTGAAATGTTTTGAGATGACTTCCTCTGACACGGTTTGGAAAAGTTGAGGAGTACCTCTCCAATGGAACTCAACAGAATTGCAGAAGTGGATAGGGATAAGATAGGCTTTTTAGGACATTGGAAGCTAGTGACTAAATTCCTACTCAGACTCCAGAAATCCCTGGGAAAGCAGAGAAGTGTTTGCTGTCACCCTTTCACTCTTTTCCTAAAAATCTCTAAACTTCCAGTGTCTGTTCTAGGACCAGGGGCATTTTTCCTCAGCTACTGCTCCCACTGTAAGTCTCAGGGAAGAGTGGGATACCAAAAGATCATTGAAGGTTGGTACTTAACAAAGATGAAACAGGACCCCAGCATTCACTTTGTAGATGATTGGTTTCTAATTGGAGGGGATTTTTAAAAATTAACAAATTAAAACATAAGTTTTGAATTTTATCATAGATACATTCCTGAGAACATGGGTGAAAATTTAAAAATACAAAAAATAAAATATTACTTAGGGTCCCCTTGTTTATCCCTTGCCTAAGAAGAGAACTGAAGGAACAGAACCCAGATTCTGGGCTGGAATCAATTACACATAGGGGCTAAGAGGGCACAGCTTGATAGGTTAGAGGGAGAGTTGAGCAGGTGGGTGGAGACAGTAAAGGTTTGGAATTGAGATAAGAAAGTGAATACCAGGTATGCTGTTCAGGCAATAGTCTCCTTATATTTTTCCCCTCAGATAGGAAAGCAGGTTTCAATAGCACTTAGAGCTTAAGGCATTCCTGGTGTTTAACCTTAACAAGAGTTTTTGCAAACAAACAAGTTCTTTCTACCTTGTCACAAAATAGTGTTTAGAATGACAGAAGAAAACCAGCAACAAGACTTGGGTTCTATGCCTAAGAATTCATTAGTCTTTAAAACTATTTTGCAAAGTTCTTTAGGGGCAAGAACCAAGTCTTATTTATTTATGCTATACCCACAGAGCAACTACTAAAGTGCCTTGCACACAGCAAGCTCAAGAGCATCAGGATATGTGATAAACAAAATGTGTAGACATTAGTTTTCTGTTTCCCAAACATTTTTCCTTTATTATCTGTGCTGTCATTCCACAAGCAGTTATTATGGGGAAAGTTAGGTATATCCAGAAATGTCTTAATCTCTTTGGGACTAGCACAATACCTTATAAATATGAATGCTTAGTACCATTTCTTGTGAGAATAAAAAGATGTGTGAAAAAGAGACTCCCTCCTAAATCATAAATTTTAACATTTTGCAGAAGTGCCCTAATGGAAAAGACTGACTAATGACACCTTGTTAAGCCAATGTTGAAGACAGGTTGGACTTTCAAAATTATACAACCTAAGTAACTTTTACTTTGACTCTAAAAAGGTGACACTGTGTAGAGATAAATATTTCCAAAGGATGGAAATATTAGCCATACTTTTTTATTACTTTCTGCTGAATGAGTCATTTAGGAAGCTTGAAAGAGTATCTTTTTTCTCAGGGTACTGTAGCTTGCTGTAGTGCTGTTGGCACAGCCAAGTATAAGGATGGTTTCAAGACAGCCTCATACCTTCAGGAAGATGTCTAGAACATGTGCAAATATTTCCTGACTCGAAAGACTGGCAGCCATTAGAAAGAAAAACATATATAAATAAGAGCCTACAAATGTCCTTGCTTCTCTTAGTCTTCTAACCACACTAGCCAGTAGCTGTAATGTTTTTTTTTTTAACTATCTCAAATTTTAGTGAGTTTCAAGACTAAATCATCACAAAAGATAAACTGTTTAAGTAATATGGATTGCAGGTCCTTCCCTGTCACATGTATACATACAGTGACCAACTCATCTTTGTTTACTGAGTACCTTCCCAGATTTTGTTTTCATAAGAGAAGTTGTGGGTTTTAAAAAAATTCATGCATAAAATACAAGATTCCCATAGCATACAACCACCAACCCAACGCCTTGCATTGGTGTAGAACATTTGTTACAATTGATGAAAGCACATTTTTATAATTGTACTATTAATTAAAGTCCATGATTATCTTAGGGTCACTGTTTGTGTAGTGTAGCTCCATGGATGTTTTTTTTTTTTAGTTTATTCTGTTACCATATAAACAATCCAACATTTCCCCTTTTAGTCATATTCAGTTAGATTCCAGTGCTGTTAAGTGTGTTCACAATGTTGTGCTACCATCACCACCAACCATTATCAAAATATTTCCATCATTTCAAATAGGAACCTGTACATTTGAAGCCTTAACTTCTCATTCCCTATCCCTACCCCGTCCTCTGATCACATACATGTACAGTGATCAACTTGTCTTGGTTTACTGAGTACTTTCCAGTTTTAAAACTGAAAGTCCCATGTCCTGGGGACTCCTACGGTATGGGGCAGTTGGTCACCCTACTTATATGGACTTGGATTTTCATACTTGACCAACATATTGCATTCGGGAAGAGATAGTGGCACCCTCCCTTCAACTGCACACGGGGCAGAAGTTGCAAATGTGACTAGAAAGTTTCAAGCTAGTTTAAGAGAACTGTAAAACATACAGGTGACATTTGTAAAGAGCAAAGTCTGTTTTTACCCCTGCCAATGCAATATGAAAATCGGTTTGACTTATTTCTTCACCATCAGCACCATCCACAAAAATATACAGACAGAATTAATTGACTGTTTGACAGAAATTACCAAAATGGTTGTTGGCATCTGGTACACACAGCCTTACTAAAATGGAAAATGGATGTTTTACATTGCATCCAAAATTCTTTTTAAGAAGGGAATTCTCAGGTAGGCCTGAATGCCAGGACTCAAGGCAGGGAGAGTATAGAAACATAACTCACTATCAACCAACCTCCCTGAGGCTTTTCAAATAGGATGCCCTGGTATGAGGCCAAAAAATTTCTGATAACTTCTCCCATTCTCTTTGCCCTTTGGATCTGGCAGTGTCATGGGCTTTGGAGAATAGGTGATTTGGGTGGTGTTGAGGGTTTATAGAAGTTCATTAGAATATGGCCAGTTAGTTTATAAAACATAATTCACTTAAATAAAAAATAGCAACTATTTGTTTCTATGATTCCATTGAGGCAGAGTTTTAAAGTCTTTCTTGCCCTCTATGAAACAGGAGAATTTGTATATTTTTAAATAGGCAAAGTATCTGCCTCTCTACGGCAGCTGGTAGTTTTATAGTAATGTAATTTCATCTTTGTAAGTGCTCATTTCTTTAGTTATGTGCATGTTGTGAGGTATCTTGCCATTTACTTTCATTTTATATATCATTATACATTTGGTAGAGAATTACAACTCAGATTGAATGAATTACAGTAACATGGCTTTATTGCTTGAGGATGTGTTTCTAGGCTTACGGAAGCTAAAGCCACTTGTGTTTTTAAAGATGAAACCTGCCCTCTATTTGCATTAAAACATGAAGAATGAGATGTGGACCAAGAAACCTCTCTTGGTCCCAATCAAATTTTCATTCTAATAAAGCTGTGAGGGCAGGGACTAGATAATATACTCTGTTTCTCTAATATACCCCGAAGTAGCAAGATGCTGAATCAAATTTTGTTGGTTAATTCTATATTTTGCAGTTTTCCTTTTTCAAAATGTATATTCAAGGACCTGATGATCAAGTAGTAGAAAAAAGGAAAGAAAAAGAAGGTTAAGAGAAGTCGCATAATTGGGATTGCCAGATTTATCAAATAAAAACACGGGTCATCCAATTAAATTTGAATTTTCAGTAAACAATGACTAATTTTTTAGTATAAGGATGTTCCGATGGTACATACTTATACTAGAAAGGATTTGTTTATCTGAAATTCAAATTTAGATGCGTGTGCCCTTTTGTTTTATTATCAAACCCATCTGGAACCAACTTTATCCAGGTCACAGATTTGCCATCCATCAAACCTGTGTTAAGAAATAAGAGGGGGACTGTCCCTCCTACCTACTGTTGTGTGGCAGAGAATGCCATATCAGACTACCTAAGAAGCTGCCAAAGGGTAGGGAGGGGTTGGTCTTATGGTCCCAGAACAGCTGCTGCTCTTCCCAGCTTCTTCTGGTAAATGTTGCTTTGTGCTGCTTTCAAAGCTCCATAACGAAGCTGCTTTGCTGACAGCTGTAGGGCCACTGGGTCCAGGTGAGTAATTGTCTTCTCAAACTGAGGGGGTTAGATGGAGAAAGGAAGGAGGATTTTCTTCATGACATGCCTAGGAGAGCATTTTCCCTGTTCAGTCCCCTAGAATGGAGAAGAGAATCAAGGTCACTCTGTTTTGTTGTTGTTGTTGTTGTTGTTGTTTTTCAAGAGTGGAAGGGCTCTGGGTTGGTGACTTGATTAATCACTCTCCAGTTCAAGCCTCTAGTGGGAATGCAATCAAGATTAATCAATAATGTTGATTTTTTTTTCTGTGAAAGGCCAAGCTGTCATTGGCTTCAATATACAGATTGTTCTTAGAAAGACTACTTGTCTTTAGAGCTGTGTCATATGTGGTCCATTTCCTTTGAGACTTAAATCGCTCATTTGTGTCCATTAGACTGGGAATTTTGCCTGAAGGCAGGGTACTTAGTGCAAGACAGGGTCTAAAGTAGGAAACAGAGGCAGACAGCCAGCAAAACTGTTTAAATTCAATCTTCACATCACCCTGCTTCTAATTCCCTCAGCATGACCCAGAGAATGTACTATTTTCTCCATTTTGTAAATAATGTTTTCGCAAGGACAACTGACAATCCACAAAGGAAGAATGATTTATTGATTCTTTCTTAGAATAACTAATAGGGGCAATACTTAACTGAAGAGATATAGCAGAGGTCTCCAGTTAATGTGGCAAGCAAACTATGTCCTTTCTGGACTTGCCAAGCATCCTTGTGGATAGAGAAATAGTGCCAGCAACAGCATCACCCTCTCGGAGTCCTCTTATGGACTTCATTTGCTGGACCTTCTCTTTCTAGTGCTTCAGGAAATTGTAGTCCTAATTAAAAAGTTGAAGAAGCCCTGCACTGTAATGTATAGAAACAAAATAAATCAGTCTTGAATTCTGCCCAGTAACCAAGTTTGCTTTCAATTCTTTTGGGTATATACCTATTAGAGGGATTACCAGGTCATATGGTAATTCCATATGTAACCTTCGAGGAACTGCCAAACTGCCTTCCACAGTGGCTGCACCATTTTACATTGCCCCCAAACAAACAATGGGGTTTCCTATGTCTCCACATCCTCTCCAACATTTGCAATTTACTGTTTTGGTTTTTTTTTTAATAGCAGCCATTCTAGTGCCAGTAAAATGACATCTCATTGTGGTTTTGATTTGCATTTCCTTAATGGATAATGTTGAGAATCTTTTCATGTGCTTTTTTTTGCCATTTGTATATCTTCTTTGGAAAGATGTTTATTCAAGTCTTTTGCCCACTTTTAATTGAGTTGTTTGTCTTTTGTTATTAAGTTAAAAGATTTATTTATATATTCTGGGTATGAAATTTTTTTCAGATTTGTGGTTTCTAAATATTTTCATTTTACTTTCATGATAAAGTCCTTTGAGGCAATGAGGCCCCATTTATCTATTTTTTCTTTTGTTGCTTGTGCTTTGGGTATAAAATCTAAGAAAACATTGCCTAACACAAGGACCTGAAGATGCTTACCATGTTTTCTTCTATGAGTTTGAAAATTCTAGTTCTTATATGTAGATCTTTGATATATTTTGAGTTGATTTTTTTTAAGGTTTGCTGTAGGGGTCCTCCATATATATATATATATATATTGCAAATGGAGATAAAGTTTCTGAACACCAATTGTTGAAGAGACTATTCTTTCCCAAATAAGTGGTCTTTGCCCACTTGTCAAAAAAATCATTTGGCCATAAATGTGAGGGTTGATTTCTAAGCACCCAATTTGATTCCAATTGTCTGTATGTCTGTCCTTGTGCCAGTATAATCTGTTTTTATTACCGTAGCTTTATAATATGGTTTAAGATCAGGAAGTGTGAGTCCTCCAAATTCATTCTTTTTTAAAGATGGCTTTGGCTATTTTGGCCCCCTTATGCTTCCATATAAAGTTGATAACTGGCTTTTCCATTTCTGCAAATAGGGATGTTGGAATTTCGACATGGATCACTTTGGGTAGAATTGACATCTTAACCATATTTAGTCTTTCATTCCATTGACATGGAATATCTTTCCATTTATTTTGGTCTTCTTTGATTTCTTTTACTAATATTTTATAGATTTCTGTGTATAAGTCCTTTACATCGTTGGATAGATTTATTCCAAGATATTTGAGTCTTTTAGTTGCTATTGTAAATGGAATTTTTTCTTGATTTCCTCTTCAGATTGCTCATTACTACTCTATATAAATGTGACTGATTTTGGAGTGTTTTTGTGTACCCTGCTACTTGCTGAATTCATTTATTAGCTCTAGTAACTTTGTTGTGAATATTTCAGGATTTCCCATATATAGGATCATGTCATCTGTAAATTGGGAAACTTTTATTCTTCCTTTTCAATTTGGATGCATTTTATTTATTTTTCTTACAGAATTGCTTGGGCAAGAATTTCCAGTACAGTTGTTGAACAACAGTGGTGACAGAGCATCCTTGTCTTGTTCCAGATCTTAGAGGGAAAAGTTCAGTCTTTCACCATTAAGTAGAATGTTAGCTGAGGATTTTTCATATATGACTTTATCATGTTGAAGTTTTCTTCTCTTCCTATTTCTCTAAGAGTTTTTTAAATCATAAGTGGTGCTGAGTTTTGTCAAATGCTCTTTCTACATCAATTTAAATGATCATATCTTTATTTCCTTCATTGTGTTATTGTCGCATATTACATTAATTTGTTTTCTTATGTTGATCCACCCTTCCATACCTGAGATGAATCCCAGTTTATAATGGTGTATAATCCTTTTAATGTGCTGTTAGGTTCCGTTTGCAAGTATTTATATATATATATATATTTTAAGATGCTTAGATTACATAAATGTTACACAAAAATTACAGGGATTCCCATGTTCCCCACCTCCCACACCTCCCATAACATCCCACATAAACATTTTTCATTAGTGTGGCACATCACCTTCAATGGATATACACATCCTGGGGCTTTGCCACTAAGCATGGACCATAGTTCACATTGTAGACCACACTCTCTCCCACACAGTTCTGCATGCTATATGCTGATGTAAAATGGCCTATATCTGTTGTTGTAATGCCACTCAGGATAATTCCCAAGTCCTGAAAAAGCCCCTGTATTACAACTGCTTTCCTCTTCCCTGCCCCGAAAGCATCTAGTGGCCACTGGCTCCACCTCACTGTTTCAATTTCTTCCATTGCTTGAATCACAATATATCTGCAGCATAATACCATTAAGCCCACTCTAGTCCACAGCAATTCTCCCAATCCTGAGGAGTCTGGGATGGTGAAGTCCACTCCAACTCCAAGTGAGAGAGGGCTTATATCCCATGGATACGGTGGATGGGATTATCCTGCCTACAAATGCAGGCTCTCTCCATTCCCTGGGATGGCCATTGTCCACCATCGTCTCCTCACCAGGTGACTTGGGTGAGTCCATTGAGCTGTAGAGTAGGAGTTGCAGCTCCACCAAGTTTCCAGGCACAGCTGGCACATGGGCAGGCGAGAGACTCCAGTCTCTGGAAGTACACCTATAAACTGCAGCATCACATGCAGGTTTGAACAGAAAGGACTGATGGACCATGTGCAGGGAGGACTTTTTTGAATCCAAATCTGTCACTCTCAGGAGCACAGATTCCAAAGTAAAGCCCACTGATAAAGCATCAATCTCTGGAGCTATTCCTCCTTATATAGAAACTGGGTGTCTCCAGAGCCCTCAGGAGCCCCTCTGTGTGGGGTGATATCCACTTTGCTGTTCTATGAGATCCTACTGAGGTGTGTGTAAGTGTTACCTCTGGGATGACCTCCCGACTCTCTTTGAAGTCTCTTAGCCACGTGAACTCATTTGTCTTTACCTTTTCCCCCTTTTATTCAAGATCTTTTTCCAGTTGTATTGCCAGTTGGCACTTGGTATTAATCCCTCGTTGCCAGGGAGGCTCATCCCCGGGAGTCATGTCCCACGCTGGGGGGTAGGTAATGCATTCATATGCTGAGTTTGGCTTAGAGAGAGGCCACATTTGAGCAACAAGGAGGGTCTCAGGTGGCAACCCTTAGGCACCCCATAACAGTAAGCTAAGTTTCAATTACAAGAGCAAAGACTCATAAGGCTAGTCATCAATAAAAAGAACCCATCAGTGGACCATCCTCTTTGCCAGACACTGCCCCTGCACTCAGGGGACTGTTGCTGCTCTCTTGGAGAATGTGGCAGAGCTCTCCAGGCTGGGAATTCAGTATTCCCTCATTTATTAAGTGATTGTCTACCCACCATGACCATGCCCCATCCCTTGATCATTTGAACAATTTTATATATCTTTCATGTATATTCAGATGAACTTCCTCCCATGAATCCCCCATCCCAGACTCCCTCCACCAATGATCCTCTGCAGCCCCCATTGTAACCCTTCTGTGATCTAAACCTTCCTTGAAGATGAAGCCCATATAATAACCAAATACAATTAATAGGAAAATGAAATAATAATGATAAGCTTAAATTCAAGAGATAAAATACATGGAAACTCAGGAAAAAAACTAAAAATAAAATATAATTAAAGGATTGGGACATTCAAAAAATGAGAAAAAAATTTTTTTTAAATTATTTTTTTTCCTTTTATAACTGCATTATCGGGTGTCCAGTCTGTACCGTGGCACCTTCCCCCCTCTCATTCCCCAGTGTCTCCCAAATTTTCATTTAATTTTCAAAGAAGTTTTAGATCACAGCAAAGTCACACAAAGAATACTAGAGACTCTCATATACCCACTCTTCTTCCCCTTTCCTCACCCCATATTAAAATCTTTTTTTTTTTTTTTTGTGGATGATAGCATTCTTATAACTGTTATACAGATAGTGAAACATAGCTACTAAACATTGTCAATGGTTTACAGTATATTTTACAATTTATATGGTACAGTTTAATAATTTTTGATGATATTTACCATGTCCTGTGTTCATTACTGTAAGGTAATGAAAAACATTTCCCATGACCACTAAATACCCCCTGTTTGATCTTTTCTGTTCCTTCCTCCCCATCCCACTGGGGCACATGACACTCCCCTGTCTTGACTCATTGGATGACAAGATTCATAGTTACATGCCCTGGGTATTCTAACCTGCCCTTCCTAATCTACACACCTGTCAACCATGCACCACCAAACCCAGTAATATCACTACCCACCTGTCCTATCCTTCAATATGCAACTATACTGTATCACTTTACCATAGATTATGTCCACATGCATGATGGCTCACAACCTACTCTTCTCTTTCTCTCCCTTCTTAACCTATCTTTCAGACAATGATTCTCAGAGACTGCTCACTTTCCTCAGTTCAAATCAGTGAGGTCATATACTGTTCATCCTTCAATGCCTGGCTTGCTTCACTCAACATAAGATCTTCAAGATTCATCCATGTTATTCCGTGTGGTAGCACTTTATTCCTTCTTACAGCTGAGTAATATTCCATTGTATGCATGTACCACATTTTGTTTATCCATTCATCTTTTGATGGGCACCGGGGCTGATTCCAACTTATGGCAATTGTGAACAATGCCACTATGAACACTGGTGTGCATATATGTGTTTGTGTCATTGCTTTCAATTCTTCTGGGTATACACCCAGCAGTGGAATCGTTGGATCATATGGAAGATCTATTGTTAGTTTTCTGAGGAACCGCCAAACTGTCCTCCACAGTGGCTGGACCATTCCACAATCCCACCAGCAGTGGATGAGGGTTCCTATTCCTCCACATCCTCTCCAACACTTATATTCTGCTGTTTCTTTAATAGTTGCCCTTCTGATGGGAGTGAGATGGTATCTCATTGTAGTTTTGATTTGCATTCCCTAATACCTAGCGATGTTGAGCGTTTTTTCATGTGCTTTTTAGCCATTTGTATTTCTTCCTGGGAGAAGTGTCTTTTCAAGTCACTTGCCCATTTTTTAAATGGGATGTTTGTCTTTTTATTTTTGAGGTGTAGGATTTCTTTATATATGCAGGATATTAGGCTCCTATCAGATGTATGGTTGCCAAATATTTTCTCCCATTGGGTAGGCTGCCTTTTTATTTTCTTAATAATGTCCTTTGAGGAGCAGAAGCTTTTAATTTTGAGGAGATCCCATTTATCTATTTTTTCTCTTGCTGCTCGTGCTTTGGCTGTGAAGTTCATGAAACCATTTCCTATTACAAGGTCCTGTAGATGCTTCCCTACATTATTTTCCAAGGTCTTTATAGTTTTGGCTTATATTTAGATCTTTGATACATCTTGAGTTGATTTTTGTATAAGGTGTGAGATGGTATTCTTCTCTCATTTTTTGGATATGGATATCCAGTTCTCCAAGCACCACTTGTTAAAGAGGCCATTCTCTCCCGACTGAGTGGGCTTGGTGACCTTGTCGAATATCAGATGACTGTATATGCGAGGATCTATATCAGCACTCACAACTCAGTTCCATTGGTCAGTAGGTCTATCCTTGTGTCAATACCATGCATTTTGATCACTGTAGCTTTGTAATATGTTTTAAAGTCCGGTGATGTGATACCTCCAACTTCATTTTTCTTTTTCAATATGTCTTTGGTGATTCGGGGCCTCTTAGCTTTCCAAATATATTTTGTAGTTAGTTTTTCCAGTTCCTTAAAAAATACAGTATTGATTTTTATTGGGATTGCATTAAATCTGTAGATTGGTTTGGGTAGGATAGACATCTTGAAGATGTTTAGTCTTCCTATCCATGAACAGGGAATATGCTTCCATTTATTTAAGTCTTCTTTGATTTCCTTTAACAGTGTTGTGTAGTTTTCTGTATATAAGTCCTTTACATCTTTAGTTAAATTTATTCCTAGGTATTTGATTCTTTTAGTTACTATTGTAAATGGTATTTTTTAAAATTTCCTCCTCAGATTGCTCGTTATTGGTGTACAGAAATGCTACTGATTTTTGAGCATTGATCTTACAGCCTGTGACATTACTGAACTCCTTTATAAGTTCTAGAAGCTTTGTTGTAGATTTCTCAGGGCTTTCTAAATATAGGATCATGTCATCTGCAAATAATGAAATGTTTACTTCTTCTTTTCCAATCTGGATGCCTTTTATATCCTTTTCTTGCCTCAGTGCTCGAGCAAGTACTTCTAAGACAATGTTAAATAGGAGTGGCAATAGTGGGCATCCTTGTCTTGTTCCCGATCTCAGAGGGAAGGCTTTTAGGATTTCACCATTGAAGATGATGTTAGCTGGGTTTTTGATATATACCCTTTATCATATTAAAAAGTTTCCTTCTATTCCTATCTTTTGCAGTGTTTTTCTCAGGAAAGAGTGCTGTATTTTGTCAAATGCTTTTTCTGCATCTATAGAGATGATGTGATTTCTTTCTTTCAATCTATTTATGTGGTGTATTCCATTGATTGATTTTCTTATATTGAACCATCCTTGCATACCCGGGATGAAACCCACTTGGTCATAGTGTATAATCCCTTTGATATGTTGTTGAATGTGATTAGCAAGTATTTTGTTAAGGATTTTAGCATCTAGGTTCATTAGAGAAATTGGTCTGTAGTTTTCCTTTCTTTTGGTATCTTTGTTTGGTTTTTGGTATTAGGGTAATGTTGGCATTGTAGAATGAGTTAGGCAATATTCCTTCTACTTCTATTTTTGGAAGAGCTTAAGGAGAATTGCTGTTAGCTCTTTCCAGAATGTTTAGTAGAATTTGGCTGTGAAGCCATCTGGCCCTGGGCTCTTCTTAGTTGGGAGGTTTTTGATGACTGATTCTATATCTTTACTTGTAATTGGACTGTTGAGTTCATCAATTTCTTCTTTCATCAATGTAGGCTGTTTGTGAGTTTGTAGAAACTTGTTCATTTCCTCTAAATTATCATTCTTATTGGCATATAATTTTTCAAAGTATCCTCTTATGATACTCTTTATATCTGTGAGGTGAGTAGTGATATCCCCTTGCTCATTCCTTATTTTGTGTATTTGCATCTGTTCTCTTTTTCTTTGTTAGTCTGGCTAATGTTTGTCAATTTCATTGTTCTTCTTGAAGAACCAGCTTTTGGTTTTGTTTATTTTTTCTAGTGCTTTCTTATTCTCTATTTCATTTAGTTCTGCTCTAATCTTTGTTATTTCCTTCTTTCTACTTCCTTTAGGTTTAGTTAGTTATTGTTCTTCCAATTCCTCCAAGTGTGCAGTTAGGTCTTCAATTTTTGCTCTTTCTTCTTTTTTAATATATATATTTATGGCTATGAACTTCCCTCTTAGGACAGCTTTCACTGCATCCCATAGGTTTTGATATGTTGTCTTGTCATTTTCATTAGTTTCAAGATAGTTAGTGATTTCTTTTGAGATTTCCTCCTTGACCCACTGTTTGTCTAAGAATGTGTTGTATAACTTCCATCTCTTTATGCCTAACCTGTTTCTCTGACCCTTAGTGATTTCCAATTTCATTCCATTGTGGTCAGAGAAATTACTTTGTATAATCTCAATCTTTCTGAATTCATTGGAGTTGTTCTGTGGCCTAGCATGTGGTCTATCTTGGAGTATGATCCATGTGCACTTGAGAAGAATGTAAATCCTGCTGTATTTGGGTGTAGTGTTCTGTATATGGCTACTAAGTTCAGGTCCTCTAATGCATTGTTCAGAGTCTTTGTTTCTTTGTTGATACTCTGTCTAGATGTTCTGTCTAATGATGATAATGGTGTATTAAAATCCCCCGCTATAATTGTAGAGGCATTTATTTCTCCACTTAGTTTTTCCAGAGTTTGCCTCATGTGTTTTGAGGCACCCTGATTAGGTGCATAAATGTTTATGATTGTTCTGTCTTCTTGAGAGATTACCCCTTTTACTAATATATAGTGTCCATCTTTGTCTCTTACAATAGTTTTGCATTTAAAGTCTATTTTGTCTGATATTAGAATAGCTACTCCTGCCCTTTTTTGGCTATTGTTAGCTTGTAAAATGGTTTTCCAGCCATTCACTTTCAGCCTTCTTGAATCCCTGGGTCGAAGGTGGGTTTCTTGTACACAGCATCTAAATGGATCATATTTCCTTATTCATTCTGCCAATCTGTGACTCTTGAGTGGTGAATTTAATCCATTAACATTCAGTGTTATTACTCGCAACGAATTTCTTACTTCAGCCATATTTTCTTTGGGTTAATATACGTCATATGTTGTTTTGTTTCTGTTTTTGTCTTTTTTGTTGTTTTTAAACTCTCCTCCAACTCTCTCTCCCTTGATTTTTCCTTTCAACTTGTAGAACTTCTTTTAGTATTTCTTGAAGTGCATGTTTCTTATTGGCATACTCTCTTAATATCTGTTTATCTGTGAATATTTTGAACTCTCCATCATTTTTGAATGCCAGTTTTGGTGATTAGAGAATTCATGGCTGGAATTTTTTTTCTTTTAGTACTTTGACTATGTCATACCACTGTCTTCTTGCCTCCATGGTTTCGGATGAGAAACCAGCACTTAGTCTTTTTGTGCATCCCTTGTATGTGATGGTTCTCTTTTCTCTTGCTGCCTTGAGTATTTTCTCTTTGTCTTGAGCATTGGACATTTTGACAAGTATATGCCTTGGAGTTGGCCTCTTGGGATTTATACTGTTTGGGGTAAGCTGTGCTTCCTGGATCTGCACATCCATCTCTCTCAATAAGGTTGGGAAGTTTTCAGCCATTATTTCCTTCAACACTCCTTCTGTTCCCTTTCCCTTCTCTTCTCCTTCTGGGATGCCCATAATGAGTATGTTTGTGCATTTTGTATTGTCAGTTAAATCCCTGAGTCCCTGCTGGATTTTTTCTATCTTTTTTTTTTTATCTGTTCTACTATCTGTTTGATTTCAGCTGTATTGTGCTCCACATCACTAATTCTTTCTTCTACCTATTCAAATCTGCTGTTATGTGAATCCAACATCTTTTTGATTTCTTGGTTTGTGTCATTGATCACCATTATATCCGTTATCTTTTTATGTATGTTTACAATTTCTACAGTATTTCTCCCAGGGTCTTCTTTATATCCTTAATCTCTTCCTTCACTTCATTAAGTTGGTCCATGATATTTGTTTGGAAAGATTTGATTAGTTGTTCAATGTTCTGCATCTCTTCCTGGTTTTTAGTTTGTTCATTGGACTTGTCCATGTCTTCCTGTTTCTCAGTGTGGTTTGTAATTTTTTGTTGCCCTCTAGTCATCATTTTATCTTGATGGGTTTATTCAGTTGATTAGCTTCTCTCTCTGCTCTGGAGTTTTATTTAGCTGGTGGTTCTGTGTGTCTGTTAAGTTTTCTCTTTGACAGGTTTTCTTCTTATTTATTTCCTTGCTTCTTTCTATGTTACCTTGAAGGCAAAATATTAGGGCCAGAAGAATCAAAAATGTGAGAAAGGAAGAAGGATAATAGTAATATTGATAAAAGTTAGAAGAGGGGCCAAATAAGACTTAGTGAAACGAACATTTAACTCATGTAGGCAGTGTAGAGTAATATGAAAAAAAGTGGAGTCCCTACAATGTACTGGGAAACCCAATAGAGGAATATATATATAATGATTTAGAAGGCTAGAATGATGAGGAGGGAGAGAAGGAGTGAAGAAAGGGCTGAAAGTAAAAAGTTAATATTAATAAAAAAAGAAGAAAACAGAATAGATAGATTAGAAATTGATACCCTTAAGTTGTGGGATAATGAAAAAACATGGTGTGTAAGAACTACAACAGAAAGCAAAAGGAAGAAAGATGAAGGAAGAGGAAGAGAGTGTTTGGGAGGCAAAAATCCATATAGACAGAGAATGGGAAATCACTGAAGATGAAGCACATCAAAGAAGGGACAAGCTAGTAGCACGAATCTCTACCAATCAATCCACACTGTCAATCTGCCTGCAGATAGATGTCCCAAGCTTCTTGCTCCATACGCTCGCAGCACAGATCCCTGGGCAGAAACCCATCCACAATCGGCCATCCTCAGAGAACTAGTCAGCGAGTGCCCTCCTAAACCGACGCCATGTTGCCTCCTTCGAGCTTGTTGAGGATTTTTGCCTCTATATTCTTGAAAGATTGGTCTGTACTTTTCTTTTCTTGTGATATCATTATCTGGCTTTGTTATGAGCATGATGTTGAACTTGTAGAATGAATTAGGCTGTGTTCACTCCTCTACAATTTTTTAAAAGTGTTTGAGTAGAATTAGTATTAAGTCTTCTTGGAATATTTGATAAAATTCCCTTTTGTAATCATCTAGTCCTTGCCTTTTCTTTATGTCAGTTGCTTGATAACTGCTTCAATCGCTTTACTGGTAATGACTTGTTTAAAAACTTCTATTTCTTTTCTTAACAATTTTTAATATATTTTTATTAAAGAAGTTGTGAGCTTACAAAACAATCATGCAAAACGTGCAGAATTCCTATATATTATCCCTCCACCAACCCCTTGCATTGTTGTGGAATATTTGTTACAGATTATAAAAGAGCATCATCAAAATGTTACTACTAACTATGGTTCATAGCTTACATTTGGTGTATTTTTTCCATAAAGCCCCCATTATTAAGGCCATGTATTAGTATTGTACATTTGTTATAGTTCATGAAAGAATGCCCTCATATTTGTACTGTAAACCACAGTCCATCACCCACCACATGTTTCACTGTGTTATACAGCTCCATGCCTTGAACAATCCACCCAAGGTGTGCACTCAGTTGTTCTCACTTTTACCACAAAGTTGTGCATTCATCGCCTCAGTAAAATTTTGAACTTTTTCCTTAGTTCAACTGAAAAAGTCCCATACCTCCCTATTATTGGCCCTTACTATTGATATAGGACCTTCTTTTACATTGATGCAAGAATTTTTCAATATAGCTATTAACTATAGTCAATAAGTTATATTATTTGTGTTTTTCCCATTTTGCACCATATTCTTACCACCCTGTAATAATGAGGTACATTTGTTATTGTTCATAGAAGAACATTCTTGTATTTGTACTATTAACCACAATCCTCATCCACCACCGTGTTCACTATGTTATACAGTCCCTAGATAATTCTATAGCTTTCTGTCAATTGACATTTAAGTCCCTAACTGTACCTTTCGGCCACAATCACATTTACAAATTAGCCATATTGATTAAACTCACTGTAAAGTGTTGCCATCAACTCTATGCATTTCCACAATTGTACAGTCAAACCTAATTAAAAATTCTACATGTATTAAACATCAGTATCCCTTCTCAGCCCTAATACTATTCTCCTAGAAACTTATACTTTAGATTTGAATCCATGTGTTTATTCTTTTTATTTAGTTCATATTAATGAGACCACACAATATTTGTCCTTTTGTGCCTGGCTTATTTCATGCAACATAATGTCCTAAAGTTTCTTCCATGTTATTATGTGTGTCCCAATTTCATTTCTTCTTACAGTAGCATAGTATTCCATAGTATGTAAACACCACATTTTGTTTATCCATTCATTGGTTGATTGACACTTGGGTTGTTTCCATCTTTTGGCACTTGTGCATAACACCACTACAAATATCAGTGTGCAAATGTCTCTTCACATCACTGTTTTCAGTTCTTCTGGATATATTCCTAGCAGAAGGATTGCCAGATTCATAGGAAGTTCTATATTTAGCTTTCTGAAGTACTACTGGATATAATCCTAGTCAAAAGATTGCCAGATTCATAGGCATGTTCTATATTTAGCTTCCTGAGGAACAGCCAAACTGTCTTCAATAGAGGCTGCAACATTCTCCTTTCCCACCAGCAGTGAAAGAGTGTTTCTATTCTTCACATTCTGTCCATCATTTGTAGTTTTCTGTTTTTTTAATAATGACCATTCTGAGTTGTGAGATGATATTTCATTGTAGTTTTGATATGCATTTCAGTAACAGTTAGTGATATTGAACATGTTTTCATGGGGTGTTTTGCCATTTGTAATTCCTCTTTGGAAAAATGTCTCTTTAGGTCTTTTGGCCATTTTAAAAATGGATTGCTTTCCCTTTTATCTTTGAGTTTTATGATCCTTTATATAGTATGGAAATCAAACCCTTATGTGATATGTGGTTTCCAAATATTTTTTCTTATTGTGTAGGCTGCCTTTTCAACTTCTTGACAGATTCCTTTGTTGCACAAAAGTGTTGAAGTTTGAGGAGATCCAATTTATCCATTTTTTCCTTCATTGCTTGTGCTTTGGGTGTAAATTTTAAGAAACCACCAACTACCACCAGGTCTTGAGGAAGTTTCTTGACATTTACTTCTAAGAGTTTTATGGTCCTGGCTCTTATGTTTAGGTCTTTGATCGACTTTGAGTTAACTTTTGTAGAAGGTGTGAGATAGGGGGTTACTTCATTTTTTGGATGTGGCTATCCTGTTCTCCCAGCACTATTTGTTGAAAAGACTGTGCTACCCCAACTAGGTGGGCTTGACAGTCTTTTCTAAATCACTTTACCATAAATTGAGGGTCTGTTTCTGACCAGTCAATTCACTTCCATTGCTATTTATGTCTATCTTTAAGCCAGTACCATGCTGTTTTTACCACTGTAGCAAAATAATATGATTTAAAGTCAAGAAGTGAGAGTCCTCGACCTTCATTCTTCATTTTTAAGATTTCTCTGGCTATTCAGGGCCCCTATGTCTTCCAAATAAATTTGATAAATTTGTCATTTCATTTAAAAATGGCTGTTGGAATTTTTGTCAGAAGTACATTGAATCTGTAAAGCCATTTGAGTAGAATTGACATGCAATAATATTTAGTCTTGCAATCCATGAATACAGATTATCTTTATATTATTTAAGACTTATTTGAGTTATTTTAGCAAAGCATTGCAGTTTTCTGAATACATGTCAATTAATTTTTGTTTAAGTTTATTCTTAAAATTTTGATTCTTTTAGTTGCTGTTGTAAATGGAATTTCTTTCCTGACTTCATCCTCAGATTGCTCATTACTAGTGTATAGAAACACTACTGATTTTTCCATATTAATCTTGTATCCTGGCACTCTGCTGAACTCATTTATTAGCTCTAGTAGCTTTTTCATTGATTTTATAGGACTTTCTAGGTATAAGATCATATCTGTCAATAGCGACTGTTTTACTTCTTCCTTTCCAATTTCAACCTCTTTATTTGCTTTTCTTGCCTGATTGCTCTACCTAGAACTTTAGCACCACATTGAACAACAGTAGTGACAGTGAGCATCCTTGTCTTGTTTCCAATCTCAATGGGAAAACGTTCAGTCTTCTACCATTGAATACAATGTTAGATGTGGGTTTTTCCACATGTACCTTTTATCATGTTGCAAAAGTTTCCTTCAGTTTGTATGTTTCAGAATCTTTTTATCAAGAAAGGGTGTTGTATTTGGTCAAATGCCTTTTCTGCATCAATCGAGATGCTCATGTTATTTTGCTTCATTGATTTATTAATGTGAAGCATTACACTGAATGATTTTCTTGTGTTGACCTACCCTTGCATGCCTAGGATAAAACCACTTGATTATGATGAGTAAATCTTTTAGTGTACTTAGATTCTATTAGCAGGTATTTTGTTGGGGATTTTTGCATCTATATTCACTAGGGAAATGGGTCTTTCATGTTCTTTTTAAGGAACATCTTTATCTGGCTTTGGTATTAGGGTGATGTTGGCTTCATAGAACGAGTTTGGTAGCGTTCTCTTCTGGTCAATTATTTGTTAAAGTTTGAGTAAGATTCTTATCACATCCTATTTGAATGCTTGGTAGAATAAAGCTGTGATGCCATCTGATCCAGGGCTTTTCATTTTGAGGAGCTTTTTGATGACTGTTTCAATCTCTTTACTTGTAATTGGTTTGTTGAAGTCTTCTAATTCTTCTATGGTCAGTGTAGGCTGCAAGTTTTTTTCTAGAAAAATGTCCATTTCATCTGCATTGTCTAGTTTGTTGGTGCACAGTTGTTCAGAGTATCCACTTGTGACCTCTTTTATTTCTGTGGCATCAGGAGTAATGTCCCTCATGTCATTTCTGATTTTATTTATTTGCATTTTCTCTCTTTTTTTTTTTTTTTTTTTTGTCTGCCGACTTCAGTGCTTGGTTTGCTTCAATCAACATGAGGTCTTCAAGGTTCATCCGTGTTATCCCATGTGTTAATACTGCATTCTGTCTTACAGCTGAGTAATCTATTGAATGTATATTCCAGAGTTTGCTTACCCATTCCTCTGTGGATGGACATTTGGGTTGTTTCCAAATTTTGGCAATAGTGAATAAAGCCACTATGAACATTGGTGTGCATATATCTGTTTGTGTCCCTACTTTCAATTCTTCTGGGAATATACCCAGTAGTGGGATTGCTGGATGATATGGCAGTTCTATAGTTAGCTTCCTGAGGAACCAACAAAAAGTCCTCCACAATGGTTGCACTATTCTGCATTCCCACCAACAGTGGATAAGTATTATCATTCCTCCACATCCTCTCCAAACATGCAGTCCTCTGTATTTGTAATAGGCGCCAGTCTAATGAGTTTTAAATGATATCTCATTGTAGTTTTGATTTGCATTTCCCTAATGGCTAGTGATGTTGAACATCTTTTCAAGTGCTTTTATTTTATTTTATTTTTTTAGATGATACAGTTTAATAATTTTTATGATATTTACCATGTCCTGTGTCCATTACTGTAAGGTAATGAAAAACCTTCCCCATAACCACCAAACACCCCATTAGATCTTGACTGTTCCCTTCCCCCCAGCCCCCCAGGGCCCATGATACCACCCTATCCCGACCATAGAATATCAAGATTCACAGTTACATGCCCTGGGAATTTGAACTTGCCCTTCCTAATCCACTTTTAGCCATTTGTATTTCTTCTTTGGAGTAGTGTCTATTCAAACCGCTTGCCCATTTTTAAATTGGTTATTTTTCTTTTTCTTTTTGAGATGTAGGATTTCTTTATATATGCTGGCTGTTAGACCCCTATTAGATATCTGGTTGCCAAATATTTTCTCCCATTGAGTAGGCTGCCTTATCACTTTCTTGACAAACTCCTTTGAGGTGCAAATTTTTTAATTTTTTGAAGTCCCATTTATCTATTTTTTCTTTCATTGCTCATGCTTTGGGTGTAAAGTGCATGAAACCATTTCCTAATACAAGATTTGTAGATGCTTCCCTACATTATCTTTGAAGATCTTTATTGTCTTGGCTCTTATATTTAGGTCTATGATCCATTTGGAGTTAATTTTTTGTATAAGGTGTGAGATGGTATTACTCTCTCAAAAGTTTGGATATGAATATCCAGTTCTCCAAGCACCATTTGTTGAAGAGGCCATTCTCTCCCAGTTGAGTGGGCTTGGTGGACTTGTCGAATATCAGTTGACTGTATATACAAGAAACTATATTAGAACCCTCAGTTTGGGTTCATTGGTCAGTATGTCTATCCGTGTGCCAATACCGTGGAGTTTTGACCACTGTAGATTTGTAGTATGCTTTAAAGTCAGGTAGTGCTATTCCTCCAATTTTGTTTTCCTTTTTCAATATGTCTTTGGCTATTTGAGGCCCCTTGTCCTTCCAAATAAATTCCATATTAAGAGTTAGCTTTTCCAATTCAGTAAAAAATGCTGTGGTAATTTTTATTGAGATTTCATTAAATATGTAAATCAGTTTGGGTAGGATATACATTTTAATGATGATTTGTCACCCTTTCCATGAACATGGAATATTCCTCCATTTATTTCCATGAACATGGAATATTCCTCCATTTATAATCAAAGGTCTTCTTTGATTTCCTTTGACAGTGTTGTATAGTTTTCTGTGTACAAGTCGTTTACATCTTTAGTTAAATTTATTCTTAGTTATTTGATTCTTTTAGTTGCTATTATAAATGTTTTTTTTTAATTTCCTCCTCAGATTGCTCATTATTAGTGTACAATAATGTTACTGATTTTTGTACATTGATCTTATACTCTGCCACTTTACATTTATAAGCTCTAGAAGTTTTGTTGTAAATTTCTCAGGGCTTTCTATGTATAGAATCATATCATCTACAAATAGTGAAATTTTTCCTTCTTCCCTTCCAATTTAGATGCCTTTTATATATTTTTCTTGTCTAAGTATCAAGCAAGTACTTCTTATACAACATTATATAAGAGTGATGACAGTGGGCATCCTTGTCTTGTTCCAGATCTTAGAGGGAAGGCTTTTAGCATTCCACCATTGAATATGATGTTAGCTGTTGGTTTTTCATATATACCCTTTATCATGTTCAGGAAGGTTCCTTCTATTCCTATCTTTTAAAATGTTTTTTATCAGGAAAGGGTGCTGTATTTTGTCGAATGCTTTTTCTGCGTCAATAGAGATGATCATGTAATTTTTTTTTTATTTCAATCTGTTAATGTGGTGTATTACATTGATTGATTTTCTTATGTCAAAATATCCTTGCTTACCAGGGATGAAACCCACTTGGTCATGGTGTATAATTTGATGTCCTGTTGAATACAATTGGCAAATATTTGGTTGAGGGTTTTAGCATCTAGTTTCATTAGAAAGATTGGTCTCTAGTTTTCATTTCTTGTGGCCTTTTTATGTAGCTTTGGTATTAGGGTGATGTTGGCATCATAGAATGAGTTAGGCAATGTTCCATCCAATTCAATTATTTGGAAGAGTTTAAGCAGGAAAGGTGTTAGTTATTTCCAGAATGTTTGGTAGAATACATCTGTGAAGCCATCTGGTACTGGGATCTTCTTAGTTGGGAGGTTTTTTTTTTTTTTTTTT
>JAKSZT010054498.1:6178569-6272590 GCA_026826555.1 Tolypeutes matacus | reverse complement strand
ACGGTGCCGCGGATGAGAAAGAAAGAATAAGACAAAGAGAAGAAAAACTGGGATCAGGGGACTCTCCGTCAGATATGCAGAGAAGAGCCCTGCCACCTCATAAGGTGTGGCTTTTATTTTGGCTTTAGAACAAAGAAAATATGTATGTACATATACAAAGTCAATAGATACTTGACAGTTTACATTTTACTAAAATGAGCAAGTCTTAAAAGTTAATGGCTCAGTTCCTCTTTTTCTTCCTGAAATTCACAGACATTGTAAATCTTACAAGCTCAGGATGTTTCCCCACCTAGCTCCTATAATAAGTATTTTTTTTTATTTTTAAAAGACACTTAGATTACATAAAATGTTACATAAAAAATATAAGGGATTCTCATATGCCCCACTCCCCAGACCTCTCACTTTTCCCTACATCAACAACTTCTTTCATTAGTGTGGTACATTCGTTGTAATTGATGAACACATTTTGGAGCATTGACATTAAGCATGGGTTATAGTTTACATTGTAGTTTACACTCTCTCCCACTCAATTCTGTAGGTTATGGCAGGATATATAATAACCTGTATCTGTCATTGAAATATCATTCAGGTCAATTCCAAGTCCTGAAAATGCCCCTATATTACACCTCATTTTCCCTCTCCCTGACTTCAGCACCTCCAGTGGCCACTGTCTCCACATCAATGGTATAATTTTTTTCATTGCTAGAATCACAATAAGTGTATAGTAGAATACCAGTAAGATCCTTCTGAGAAGTGCATAAGCATTACCTCCCTGATGACCTCTCAACTCACTTTGAAGTCTCTCAGCCATATAAACTCATTTGTCTTTGCCTTTCCACCCTTTTATTCAACGTCTTTTTCCCATAGTATCAGCAGCTGGTGCTTGGTAGTAATCCCTCTGTGCCAGGTAGTTTCATCCCCAGGAGTCATGTCCTTCGCTAGGGGGAAGGTAATGCATTTATATGCTGAGTTTGGCTTAGAAAGAGGCCACATATGAGCAACAGGGAGGATCTCAGGAGGTAACTCTTAGGCACCCTACAACACTAAGCTAAGTTGCAAATTCAAAAGCAAGAGGCTCATAAGCATATTCATTAATATCAAGGGCCCATCAATGGACCATCATTATTCACTAGTCATTGCCCCTGTACTTGGGGGATTGTTGCTGTTTCATTAGAGAATGGGGCAGAGCTCCTCAGAATGGGGATTCAATAATCTTTCAGTTGTTGTGTGAATCTCTACATACTGTGGCAATGCCCCATGAACATTTGAACATATTTATATATCTTATATGTATGCCCAGGTTTTTTATGACTAATTTAATCTTGTTACTTGTGATTGGTCTATTGAGTTCACCAATTTCTTCTTTCAACAATGTTGGCTGCTTGTGTGTTTCTAGGGATTTGTCCATTTAATCTAAGTTATTCATTTTGTTGGCATACAATTTTTCAAAATATCATTCCATGATACTATTTATTTCAGTGGGGTTGGTGATATCCCCTTCTTTATTTCTTATTTTATGTATTTGCATCTTCTCTCTTTTTTCTTTTTTTATTCTACCTTAGAGTTTGTCAATTTTATTAATCTTCTCAAAGAATCAGCTTTTGGTTTTGTTAATTTTTTCTAGCACTTTCTTATTTTTAATTTCATTTAGCTCTGCTCTAATCTTTGTTTTTTTCCTTCTTTTTACTTACTTTGAGGTTAGTATGTTTTTCTTTTTCTAATTCCTCCAGGTGTGCAGTTAGGACTTTGATTTTGCTCTTTCTTCTTTTTTAATATGGACATTTTTGGCTATGAATTTCCCTCTCAGAACAGCTTTTGCTGCATCCCATAGGTTTTGATACATTGTATTGTCATTTTCATTCATTTCAAGGTAGTTACAATTTCTTTTGCAATTTCTTCCTTGACCCACTGATTTTCTAAGAGTGTGTTAACTTCTTCCATATCTTTGTGCCTAATCTGCTTCTCTTCCCCTTACTGATTTCCAGCTTTATTCCATTGTGGCCAGAGAAATTACTTTGTATAATTCCACCCTTTCTGAATTCATTGAGTGTTCATCTGTGGGCTAGCATGTGGTCTATTCTGGAAAATGATCCATGTGCACTCAAGAAACATGCATTCCCACCCATTTTTGGTTATTGTTTGCACATACAATTGTTTTCTAACCATTCTCTTTCAGTCTCCTTGCATCCCTGGGTCTAAGGTGAGTTTCTTGTAGACATCATATAGTTGGGTCATATTTTCTTATCCATTCTGCCAATCAGTCTCTCTTGATTGGAGAGCTTAATTCATTAACATTCAATGTTATTACTGTCAAGGAATTATTTACATTAGTCATATTTTCTTTAGGTTTATGTATGCCACATGTTGTTTATATTTCTCCTTTTATCTTTTTAGTTATTCTTACCAATTATCATCTTTCCTACACTCTCTTCCATCCCTTTCTCTCCTGTTTTATTCTTTCAACCTGCAGAGCTCTCTTTAGTACTTTTGAAGAGCAGTTTTCTTGTTGACAAACTATCTCAATTTCTGTTTATCTGTGAATGTTTTGAACTCTCCTCCATTTTTAAATGTCAGCTTTGCTGGATAGAGAATTCTTAGGTAGAAGTTGTTTTTCTTTTAGTACCTTAACTATGTCATACCACACTGCCTTCTTGTCTCCATGGTTTCAAATGAGAAATCAGCACTCAATCTTAATGTGCTTCTCTTGTATGTGATGAGTCTCTTTTCTCTTGCTGCTTTCAGTATTCTCTCTTTGCCTTGAGCATTAGACAATTTAACAAGTATATGCCTTGGGGTAGGCTTGTTAGGATTTATACCATTTGGGATGTGCTGTACTTCCTGGACAGGTACACCCATGTCCCTCAAAAGGGTTCTGAAATTTTCAGTAATTATTTCCTCCAACACTCATTCTGCCCCCTTTCTTTTCTCTTCTCCCTCTGGGATGCCTATAATGAGTATATTTGTGCATTTTGTGTTGCCATTCAAATCCCTAAGTCCCTGCTGGATTTTTGTATCTCTATCTATCTGTTCTACTATCTGTTTGATTTCAGATATACTGCTTTTGACATCACTAATTCTTTCCTCTGCCTGTTCAAATCTGCTGTCATATGCTTCCAGTGTATTTTTTATTTCTTGCATTGTGCCATTCATCGCTGTCATATCTGTTATCTTTTTATGTATGCCTAGAGTTTCTTCAGTATGTTCCACCAATGTCTTCTTAAGATCCTTTATCTCTTCCTTCACTTCATTAAGTTGATTCATGATATTTGTTTGAACATATCTGATTAGTTGTTCCGCATACTGCATCTCCTCCTCTTTTTTAGACTGGGCCATGTCTTCCAGTTTCTTAGTATGGCTACTAATTTTTTGTTGGTGTCTAGGCATCTGTTTATCTTGATGGGCTTATTTGGTTGGCTGTCTTCTCTTTCAATTCTAGGGTTTTATTTTGTTGTTTTTGTTTGTGTGGTCAGGCTCCTTTTTGACACTTGGTTTCTCTTTTCCTATATGCTGGCAGTTGTCTGTGATCCCTTGCAAACAAAATATTAGGACAAGAGGAAAGGAAAGATATAAGAAGAGAAAAACAATAGCAGTAAAAATAATATTAAAAAGGTAGAAGAGAAACCATACAAGAGCTAGGAAAATAAGTAATAGAGTAAAAAAATAAAAAAGAAAACTACCAAGGAATAAGAATAAAAGAGGTGAAATAGAAAAAAATGAAACAAGGAACAAAATTGAGGTAAATAAATAGAATGAAATAAAAGAACAGAATGATGAGAAGAGAGGAAAAGAGAAAAAGAAAGAAAAAGAGAGAGAGAGATGAAAAATAATGAAGGCCAAACAGATAAGATGGAATGAAATAAAAACAACAGAAAACAGAAGATAGAAACATGAAGGAAAGTAAAGACATAAAATAGGCAGAATAAAATAAGTAAAAGAAAAAGAAAGGAAACAAAGAAAGGGGAAAAACAACAAACAAGACACAAAACAACAACAAGGAAAAACAACCCAGGAAAAATAGCCTTCCCTCTTAAACCCCTAAGGAACTTCTCAGGGTGCCAGTGCTCATTAATCAATCACCCTTCAGCCTGCTTTCCTCAGGTGACGTACTGGGATTTAGCGAAATAATTAAAGAAAAAAGAAGTAACAAATAAAATAAAAAATAACAAATAGAAAAAAACCTAAAACAACAAAAAATTCTGTCTATATGTTCCCTATCATAAGGAAACAGCCTGATAACCCAGCAAACCAGTCCCTGGATCACTTCTATAAAGAGACCCAGAAATTGAACCAGTGACCTCATATATATGAGGCAGGAATTCCTCCACTGAGCTACACCAGCTCCTCAGACTAAGTAGGCTTCTGAAAGCGAGTCTGACTCTATCCTCCCCCTTTCCTTCAGGCAAGTTAGGCTTCTAACAGTTTGACAAGCTGGGCTGTTTAGGTGCCCATCTATGCCCCCTCTCTACCTTAGTTCCTCTCTCAGATTGGCTGGGTGTGATAGTCTGCCTAATCAGATGCCCCCTCTCCTCTCCCCATGACCGCCTCAGTCCCCTCCAAGATTCAAAGGGGGCTCAGCTGGCCAAACTCACAAAAAGAAACCACTCTCCACCCTCCACAAGACCCCTCTTCCTCTGAGGGAAGGTTCCCTCTCACTCAGTTGATTGTAGTGAGTAATGGGCTTTACTGAAGCTATTTGCCCTTGAGGGTGGGTTATAGGTGCCATTTCCAGCCACAGGGGTAAGTACCTCATGGTTTTCCTTTGGCTTCTTTATCTGTCTAGTTTCTTCCTGGATGATGCATAGCACTTTCCCGTTCTACATATCTCCAAAGACGCTTCCTCGGATAGGTATTTTCCCTTTCTCCCTTCTTTTTTGTGAGAGAGCTGGGCTCTGCCTATCTACTTTGATGTCATTTTCCATAGTATACCCTTATAAACTTTTTTCCCCTTCCATCTGGTTCAGTTGTAATGGCCCCTTTCTGTTTCTGATTTTCATTATTTGTGTCCTCTCTCTTTTGTTCTTTATATGTCTAGATAAAGGTTTCTCAATTGTACTGATATTTTCAAAGAACTCACTTTATTTTGTTACAATTGATTATTGCACTGTTTTGTGATTGTACTATTTTAACAGTAGTTACCTTTATACAATTGATGAAAGAACATTATAATAGTACTACTAACTATTGTCCATAGTTTACAGTAGGAGCATTTTGTTCCATATGCCACCATATTACTAACACTTGCTATTAGTGTCATGCACTTTTTATAATTCATGAAAGAACATTCTATTACTTATACTATTCACAATCATTTGTCTACAATAGGGTTCACTGTGTTATACAGTCCTATGTTTTATCTTTTAATTTTTATTCTAGTAACATATATGACCTACAGTTTCCCCTTTTAACCATATTCTCCTACATAATCCAGTTCTGTTAATTGCACTCACAATAATGTGCTAACATCACCACCATCCATTTACAAAACTTTACAAGCAGCCTAAATAGAAATTCTGCACATATGCCCTGGTAACCTATATTCTAGATACTAACTTTATGAATTTGCTTATTATAATTAGTTCATATCAGTGAGATCATAAAATATTTGTTCTTTTTGTCTGGCTTCTTTCACTCAGCATAATGTCCTCAAGGTTCATCCATGTTGTTATATGATCAGTACTCCATTCCTTCTTGCAGCTGAATAATATTCCATTGTATGTATATACCACATTTATCCATTGATGGATACATGGATTTCTTCTACCTTACAGCAATTGTGAAGAATGCCACTATGGATATTGTAGTACAAATATTTGTTCTGGTCTCTGCTTTCAATATTCTGAGTATATACCTAGTAGTGGGATTGCCAAGTCATATGGTGATTCTATACTTAACTTCTTGAGGAACTTCCAAACTCTTTTACAGAGACTGCACAATTTTACATTCCCACCAGCAATGAATATATGCTCCTATTTCTCCACATCCTCTGCAGCACTTTAATTTTTTTTTAATAGTAACCATTCTAGTGAATGTGAAATGACATCTTATTGTGGTTTTGATACCCATTTCCCTAATAGCTAGTGATGTTGAGCATCTTTTCATGTGCTTTTACACCATTTCTATATTCTCTTGAGATAAATGTCTATTCAAGTCTTTTGACCATTGTTAAATTTGGTTGTTTGTATTTTGTTGTTGAGTTGTATGGTTTCTTTAAAAATCCTGAATATCAATCCCTTATTTGATATGTGGTTTATAAATATTTTTTCCCATTGGGTAGGTTGTCTTTTCATTTTCAGGACAGTCATTTTATGCATAAACGAATTTAATTTTGAGGAGGTCTTGTTCGTATATATTTTTTATTTCATTGCTTGTGCCCTGGGTGTGAAGTCCAAGAAACCATTGCTCAACACAAGATCTCCAAGATGCTTCCCAACATTTTCTTCTAGGAGCTTTATAGTCCTGGTACTTATTTTTAGGTCTTTAATCCATTTTGGATTAATTTTCATATATGATGTGTGTTGAAGGTTTTATGTCATTCTTTTGGAAATGGATATTCAGTTTCCCCAGCAACATTTTTTGAAGCACTCTTCTATCCCCAGTGAATATACTGGGTATCCTTGTCAAATCTTTGGATAATAGATGTGAGGGTCTATTTCTGAACTCTCAGTTTGAATCCATTCGTAAATATGTCTATCCTTATGCTAATACCATGCTGTTTTGACTACTGTACCTTTGTAATATTCTTTCAAGTCAGGAAGTATGAGGATTTCAAATTCATTCTACTTTTTTTTTTATTGTGGGTAAAAATCAAAATTTTCACAATACATACCAACATTTGCAAAATGATATATAAATATATATGCATATATGTGCATTTGCTTACAAAAATGTTATTTATGTATATATATAAATATATTTTAAGAGGTGCTTAGATACCCAAAATATTACACAGAACCCACTGGGATTCCCATGTTGCCCACCTCCCACACCTCCCACCACATCCCACACAAACATCTCCCACAAGTGTGGCCCACCACCCTCAATGGACTTACACATCTTGGGGCCCCACCACCAACCATAGACCACAGTTCACACCGTAGACCACACTCTCTCCCACACAGATCCGAGTGGCGTGTGCTGATTTAAAGTGGCCCACATCCGCTGCCACAAAGGTACTCAGGACAACCTCCAAATCCCAAAGAAACCCCTGTATTTCAACAACTTGTCCCCTCCCTGCCCCAAAAGTGTCAAGTGGCCACTGGCTCCACCTCATTGTTATAATTTCTTCCATTGCTAGAATCACCATATGTGAACAACAGAATACCATCAAGTCCACTCTAGTCCATAGTCCTTCCCCCAATCCTAAGGGGACTGGGATGGTGATGTCCACTCCACCTCCAAGTGAGAGAGGGCCCATATCCCATGGATACAGTGGATGGGATTATCCTGCCTGCAAATGCAGGCTCTCTCCATTCCCTGGGATGGCCATTGCTCATCATTGTCTCCTTGCCAGGTGACTTGGATGAGTCCATTGAGCTGTAGGGGAGGAATTGCAGATCCACCGAGATTCCAGGCACAGCTGGCACATGGGCAGGCAAGAGGCTCCAGGCTCTGGAAGTACACCTACAAACTGCAGCATCACATGCAGGTTTGAATAGAAAGGACTGATGGACCATGTGCAGGGAGGACTTATTTGAATCCAACTCTGTCACTCTCAGGAGCACAGATTCCAAAGTAAAGCCCACTGATAAAGCATCAATCTCTGGAGCTATCCCTCCTTATATAGAAACTGGGTGTCTCCAGAGCCCTCAGGAGCCCCTCTGTGTGGGGTGATATCCACTTTGCTGTTCTATGAGATCCTACTGAGGTGTGTGTAAGTGTTACCTCTGGGATGACCTCCCGACTCTCTTTGAAGTCTCTTAGCCACATGAACTCATTTGTCTTTACCTTTTCCCCCTTTTATTCAAGGTCTTTTTCCAGTCGTGTTGCCAGTTGGCACTTGGTATTAATCCCTCGTTGCCAGGGAGGCTCATCCCCGGGAGTCATGTCCCACGCTGGGGGGTAGGTAATGCATTCATATGCTGAGTTTGGCTTAGAGAGAGGCCACATTTGAGCAACAAGGAGGCTCTCAGGTGGCAACCCTTAGGCACCCCATAACAGTAAGCTAAGTTTCAATTACAAGAGCAAAGACTCATAAGGCTAGTCATCAATGAAAAGAACCCATCAGTGGACCATCCTCTTTGCCAGACACTGCCCCTGCACTCAGGGGACTGTTGCTGCTCTCTTGGAGAATGTGGCAGATCTCTCCAGGCTGGGAATTCAGTATTCCCTCATTTATTAAGTGATTGTCTACCCACCATGACCATGCCCCATCCCTTGATCATTTGAACAATTTTATATATCTTTCATGTATATTCAGAAGAACTTTCTCCCATGAGTCCCCCATCCCAGACACCCCCCACCAATGATCCTCTGCAGCCCCCATTGTAACCCTTCTGTGATCTAAACCTTCCTTGAAGATGAAGTCCATATAATAACCAAATAAAATTAATAGGAAAAAGAAATAATAATAATAATAATAAGCTTAAATGCAAGAGATAAGTACAAGGAAACTCAGAAGAAAAAAAAACTAAACTAAAAATAAAATATAATCAAAGGATTGGGACATTCAAAAAAATGGGAAAAAATATTTTTTTAAAAAAAATTATTCTTTTTAACTTTTTTTTTTTTACAAGTTTGCAAATTTTTTATTAATTCTAATAATTATTCAATGGATTCTTTAGAGTTTTCTATCAGGATAAAAATATTATCTTCAAATAATGACAATTGTGTTTCTTCTACTCCCCTACTTGTACATTTTTTTTTTTATAAATATATATGCATATATGTGTATTTGCTTACAAAAATGTTGTTTATATATATATATATATTTTAAGAGGTGCTTAGATTACCCAAAATATTACACGGAACCCACTGGGATTCCCATGTTGCCCACCTCCCACACCTCCCATCACATCCCACACAAACATCTCCCACAGTGTGGCCCACCACCCTCAATGAACTTACACATCCTGGAGCCTTGCCACCAACCATAGACCACAGTTCACACTGTAGACCACACTCTCTCCCACTCAGTTCTGAGTGGTGTGTGCTGATTTAAAATGGCCTACATCCGTTGCCACAACAGTACTCAGGACAACCTCCAAGTCCCAAAGAAGAAGAAATACAGTGGCTTGTTTTTTCCTTTTATCACTGTATTATCGGATGTCCATTGTACCATGACACCTTCCCGCTCTCATTCCCCAGTGTCTCCCAAATTTTCATTTAATTTTCAAAGAAGTTTTAGGTCACAGCAAAGTCACACATGGAATACTAGAGACTCCCACATACCCAGCCTCCCTCCCCCTTCCCCACCCCATATTGAAACATTTTTTTAAATGGATGTAAGCATTGTTATAACTGTTATACAGATAGTAAAATATAGCAACTAAACATTGTCAATGGTTTACAGTATATTTTACAATTTAGACGGTACAGTTTAATAGCTTTTGATGATATTTACCATGTCCTGTGTCCATTACTGTAAGGTAATGTAAAACCTTTCCCATGATCACTAAATACCCCTTTTAATATTAACTGTTTCTTCCTACCCATCTTCCTGGGGCATATGACACTCCCCTGTCTTGACTCATGGCATGACAAGATTCATAGTTACATGCCCTGGGTATTCTAACCTGCCCTTCTTAATCTACCCACCTGTCAACCCTGCACCCCCAAACCCAGTAAATATCACTACTCATCAGTCCTATCCTTCAATATGCAACTATACTCTATCCCTTTACCATAGATTATTCCATATGGGTGATGGCTTAAAGCCTACTCTTCTCTTTCTCTCCCTTGTTAACCTATCTTTCAGACAATGGTCCTCAGAGACTGCTCACTTTCTTCAGTTCAAATCAGTGAGGTCATATATTGTTCATCCTTCAATGCCTGGCTTGCTTCATTCAACATAAGGTCTTCAAGATTCATCCCCATTATTCCATGTGTTAGCACTTTATTCCTTCTTACAGCTGAGTAATATTCCATTGTATATATGTACCACATTTTGCTTATCCATTCATCTGTTGATGGGCACCAGGGCTGATTCCAACTTTTGGTAATGGTGAACAATGCTGCTATGAACATTGGTGTGCATATATCTGTTCGTGTCTTTGCTTTCAGTTCTTCTGGGTATATACCCAGCAATGGAATTGCTGGATCATATGGAAGATCTATTGTTAGTTTTCTGAGGAACTGCCAACCTGTCCTCCACAGTGGCTGGACCATTCCACAATCCCACCAGCAGTGGATTAGGGTTCCTATTCCTCCACATCCTCTCCAACACCTAGAGTCTGCTGTTTATTTAATAGCTGCCATTCTGAAGGGTGTAAGGTGGTATCTCATTGTAGTTTTGATCTGCATTTCCCTGATAGCAAGCGATGTCGAGCATTTTTTCATGTGCTTTTTATTTATTTATTATTTTTTTTTTTTCATGATCAAGTGCATTTTATTCCTGGTATGCAAGGGTGGTTCAACATAAGAAAATCAATTAACATAATTCACCACATTAACAAATCAAAGGGAAAAAAACCACATGAGCACCTCAATCAATGCAGAAAAGGCATTTGACAAAATCCAGCATTCTTTCTTGATAAAAATACCTCAAAAGATAGGTATAGAAGGAAAGTTCCTTAACATAATAAAGGAAATGAAAATCCCACAGTCAACACTGTACTGTATGGGGAGACATTGAAAGCATTCCCTCTATGATTGGGAACAAAACAAGGATGCTCACTGTCACCACTGTTACTGAACATTATGCTAGAAGTTCTAGCTAGAGCAATTAGGCAAGGAAAAAAAAAAGAAAGGCACCCAAATTGGAAGAGAGGAAGTAAAATTCTCGCTATTCGCAGATGAAATGATCCTATATTTACAAAATCACAAAATATCTATAACAAAGTTATTAGGGCTAATAAATTAATTCAGTAAAGTGGAAAGATACAAGATCAACACATAAAATCAGTAGCATTTCTATACACTAATTATAAGCAGCAAAGGAGGAAATCAAGAAAAAAATTCCATCTATAATAGCAACAAAAAGACCCAAATATTTAGGAATTAATTTAACCAGGAATGTAAAGGATCTGTATTCAGAAAACAACAAAACACTACTAAAACAAATCAAAGAAGAACTAAGCAAATTGAAGGACATTCCATGTTCATGGATTGGAAGACTAAACATCATAAAGATGTCAATTCTATCCAAATTGACTTAATAGATTCAATGTAATACCAATAAAAATTCCAACAGCCTACTTTAAAGAAATAGAAATGTCAATTACTAAATTTTGGGGGGAAGGAAAGGGGTCCTGAATAGCCAAAAACATACTAAAAAAGAGGAGCAACATGGGAGGAATTTCACTGGCTGACCTTGAAATATTCCATAGCTACAGTGGTCAAAACAGTATGGTATTGGCATAAAGACATACACATAATGGAATCAAATTAGGAGTTCAGTAACAGACCCTCACCTCTATGGTCAACTGATTTTTTTTTTTAAGGATTTATTTTATTTCTCGCCCACCCCCTCATTGTTGTTGTTTGCATTTGCTGTGTCTGTTTGTTGTGTGCTACTCTTCCTTTTTTTTTTTAGGAGGCACTGGGAACCAAACCCAGACCTCCCATGTGGATCATGTGCTTTTTAGACATTTGTATTTCTTCCTTGGAGAAGTGTCTTTTCAGGTCACTTGCCCATTTTTTTTAAATGGGTTGTTTGTCTTTTTATTTTCAAGGTGTAGGGTTTCTTTATATATGCAGGATATTAGTCTCTTAGCAGATATATGGTTGCAAAATATTTTCACCCATTGGGTAGGCTGCCTTTTTATTTTCTTAATAACGTCCTTTGAGGTGCAGAAGTTTTTAATTTTGAGGAGATCCCATTTATCTATTTTTTCTCTTTCTGCTCATGCTTTGGCTGTGAAGTTCATGAAACCATTTCCTATTACAAGGTCCTGTAGATGATTCCTTACATTATCTTCCAAGGTCTTTATGGTTTTGGCTCTTATATTTAGATCTTTGATCCATCTTGAGTTGATTTTTGTATAAGGTGTGAGATGATATTCTTCTCTCATTCTTTTGGATATGGATATCCAGTTCTCCAAGCACCACTTGTTAAAGAGGCCATTCTCTTCCAACTGAGTGGTCTTGGTAGCCGTGTCGAATATCAGATGACTCTATATGCGAATATTTATATCAGAACTCTCAATTCGATTCTATTGGTCAGTAGGTCTATCCTTGTGCCAATACCATGCAGTTTTGATCACTGTAGCTTTGTAATATGTGTTAAAGACCGGTAATGTGATACCTCCAACTTCATTTTTCTTTTTCAATATGCCTTTGGCAATTCGGGGCCTCTTATCTTTCCAAATATATTTTCTGGTTAGTTTTTCCAGTTCCTTAAAAAATATAGTGTTGATTTTTATTGGGATTGCATTAACTCTGTAGATTAGTTTGGGTAGGATAGACATCTTGAAGATGTTTAGTCTTCCTATCCATGAACAGGGAATATTCTTCCATTTATTTAAGTCTTCTTTGATTTCCTTTAACAGTGTTGTGTAGTTTTCTGTATATAAGTCCTTTACATCTTTAGTTAAATTTATTCGTAGGTATTTGATTCTTTTAGTTACTATTGTAAATGGCATTTTTAAAATTTTCCTCTTCAGATTGTTCTTTATTGGTGTACAGAAATGCTACTGATTTTTGAGCATTGATCTTATAGGCTGTGGCATTACTGAACTCCTTTATAAGTTCTAGAAACTTTGTTGTAGATTTCTCAGGGCTTTCTAAATATAGGATCATGTCAACTGCAAATAATGAAATTTTTACTCCTTCTTTTCCAATCTGGATGCCTTTTATACCCTTTTCTTGCCTCAGTGCTCGAGGAAATACTTCTAAGACAATGATAAATAGGAGTGGCGATAGTGGGCACCCTTGTCTTATTCCCGATCTCAGAAGGAAGGCTTTTAGGATTTCACCATTGAAGATGATGTTAGCTTTGGGTTTTTTATATATACCCTTTATCATATTCAGAAAGTTTCCTTCTATTCCTGTTTTGCAGTGTTTTTATCAGGAAAGAGTGCTATATTTGTCGAATGCTTTTTCTGCATCTATAGAGATGATCATGTGATTTTTTTCTTTCAATCTGTTAATGTGTCGTATTACATTGTTTGATTTTCTTATATTGAACCACCCTTGCATACCTGGGATGAAACCCTATTGGTCATGGTGTATAATCCTTTTGATATGTTGTTGAATGCGATTAGCAAGTATTTTGTTAAGGATTTTAGCATCTAGGTTCATTAGAAAAATTGGTCTGTAGTTTTCCTTTCTAGTGGTATCTTTGTTTGATTTTGGTATTAGGGTAATGTTGGCATCATAGAATGAGTTAGGCAATATTCTTTATACTTCTATTTTTTGGAAGAGCTTAAGTAGAATTGGTGTTATCTCTTTCTGGAATGTTTGGTAGAATTCAGCTGTGAAGCCATCTGGTCCTGGGCTCTTCTTAGTTGGGAGGCTTTTGATGCCTGAGTCTATCTCTTTACCGTAATTGAACTGTTGAGTTCATCAATTTCTTCTTTCATCAATGTAGGTTGTTTGTGCATTTCTAGAAACTTGTCAATTTCCTCTAAATTATCATTCTTGTTGGCATATAATTTTTCAAAGTATCCTCTTATGATACTCTTTATTTCTGTGGGGTCAGTAGTGATATCCCCTTGCTCATTCCTTATTTTGTGTATTTGCATCTGTTCTCTTTTTTTCTTTGTTAGTCTGGCTAAGGGTTTGTCAATTTTACTGATATTCTCAAAGAACCAGCTTTTGGTTTTGTTTATTTTTTCTAGTGCTTTCTTATTCTCTATTTCTTTTAGTTCTGCTCTAATTTTTGTTATTTCCTTCTTTCTACTTCCTTTAGGTTTAGTTTGTTGTTGTTCTTCCAATTCCTCCAAGTGTGCAGTTAGGTCTTCAATTTTAGCTCTTTCTTCTTTTTTAATATATGTATTTGTGGCTATGAACTTCCCTCTCAGTACTGCTTTTGCTGCATCCCATAGGTTTTGATATGTTGTGTTGTCGTTTTCATTAGTTTCAAGGTAGTTATTGATTTCTTTTGAGATTTTCTCCTTGACCCACTGTTTGTCTAAGATTGTGTTGTTTAAAGTCTATATCCTTGCACCTAACCTGTTTCTCTGGACCTTAGTGATTTCCAATTTCATTCCATTGTGATAAGAGAAATTACTTTGTATTATCTCAATCTTGCTGAATTCATTGAGAGTTTTTCTGTGGCCTAACATGTGGTCTATCTTGGAGTATGATCCATGTGCACTCGAGAAGAATGTAAATCCTGCTGTATTTGGGTGTAGTGTTCTGTATATGTCTATTAAGTCCAGGTCCTCTAATGTATTGTTGAGAGTCTTTGTTTCTTTTTTGATTCTCTGTCTAGATGTTCTGTCTAATGATGATAATGGTGTATTAAAGTCCTCCCCTATAATTATAGAGGCATTTATTTCCCCACTTAACTCTTCCAGAATTTGCCTCATGTATTTTGAGGCACCCCGATAGGTGCATAGATGTTTATGACTGTTCTCTCTTTTGAGAGTTTACCCCTCTTACTAATATATATTTTCCATCTTTGTCTCTTACAATAGTTTTGCATTTAAAGTCTATTTTGTCTGATATTAGAATAGCTACTCCTGCCCTTTTTTGGCTATTGTTAGCTTGTAAAATTATTTTCCAGCCATTTTCTTTCTACCTCCTTGAATCCCTGGGTTGAAGGTGTGTTTCTTGTAGACAGCATATAGGTGGGTCATATTTCTTTATCCATTCTGCCAATCTGTGTCTCTTGAGTGGTGAATTTCATCCATTAACATTCAGTGTTATTACTCGCAATGAATTTCTTACTTCAGCCATATTTTCTTTGGGTTAATGTATATCATATGTTGTTTTGTTTCTGTTTTTGTCTTTTTAGTTGTTTTTAAACTCTCCTCCAACTCTCTCTCCCTTGATTTTTCCTTTCACCTTGTAGAACTTCGTTTAGTATTTCTTGAAGTGCATGTTTCTTATTGGCATACTCTCTTAATTTCTGTTTATCTGTGAATATTTTAACTCTCCTTCATTTTTGAATGCCAGTTTTGCTGGATAGAGAATTTGTGGCTGGAATTTTTTTTCTTTTAGTACTTTGACTATGTCATACCACTCACTGTCTTCTTTCCTCCATGGTTTCAGATGAGAAATCAGCACTTAATCTTATTGTGCTTCCCTTGTATGTGATAGTTTTCTTTTCTCTTGCTGCCTTGAGTATTTTCTCTTTGTCTTGAGCATTGGACATTTTGACAATATATGTCTTGGAGTTGGCCTGTTGGGATTTATACTGTTTGGGGTGCGCTTTGCATCCTGGATCTGCATATCCATCTCTCTCAATAGGGTTGGGAAGTTTTCAGCCATTATTTCCTTCAACACTCCTTCTGTTCCCTTTACCTTCTCTTCTCCTTCTGGGATGCCCATAATGAGTATGTTTGTGCATTTTGTATTGTCAGTTAAATCCCTGAGTCCCTGCTGGATTTTTTCTATTTTTTTTTTTTGTCTATCTGTTCTATTATTTGTTTGATTTCAGCTGTATTGTCTTCCACGTCACTACTTCTTTCTTCTTCCTGTTCAAATCTGCTGTTATGTGAATACAGCATCTTTTTGATTTCTTGGATTGTGCCATTGATCACCATCATATCACTTATCTTTTTGCGTATGTTTACAATTTCTTCAGTATGTTCTCCCAGTGTCTTCTCTATATCCTTTATCTCTTCCTTCACTTCATTAAGCTGGTTCATGATATTTGTTTGGGAATCTTTGATTAGTTGTTCGATGTTCTGCATATATTCCTGGTTTTAATTTTATTCCTTGGAGTCATCCATGTCTTCCTGTTTCTCAGTGTGGTTTGTAATTTTACATTGCCCTCTAGTCATCATTTGATCTTGCTGGGTTATTCAGTTGATTAACTTCTCTCTCTCCTCTAGAGTTTTATTTAGCTGGTGGTTCTGTGTGTGTGTTAAGTTTTCCCTTTGACACTTTTTCTTCTTATTTTGTTTCCTTGCTTCTTTCTATGTTACGAATCTCCACCAATTGCTCCACGCCATCAATCTGCATGCTTCTAGATGACCGAAGTTTCTCGCTCCATGCGCCCACAGCACAGACCCTCGGGCAGGACCCCGTCCACTATCGGCCTTCCCCAGAGAGCCAGTCAATGAGTACTCTCCTAAACCAATACCATCTTGCCTCCCCCTATGTATTTGATCCTTTTAGTTGTTATTGTAGATGAAATTTTTTATTGATTTCCTCTTCAGATTGCTAATAACTGGTTTATAGAAACACTACTGCTTTTTCTGTTTTGATTTTGAATCTCACCACTTGAGGAATTCATTTATTAACTCTAATAGTTTTGTTGTATATATTTTGGGACTTTCTATATATAAGATTGTGATGACTGCAAATAGTGAAATTTTATTTTTTCCTTTCCAATTTGGATACATTTTACTTCTTTTTCTTGTCTAGTGGATCTGGATAAAACTTCCAGTACAATGTGGAATAACAGTGGTGACAGTGGGCATTCTTGTCTTTTTCCAGTTCTTTAAGAGAAAGTGTTCAGGGTTTCAGCATTGTGTATGATGTTAGCTGTGGGTATTTTATATACTACCTTTACCTTGTTGAGGAAGTTTTCTTCTATTCTTAAATTTCTACGTCTTTATGAAGAAAGGATTCTGGGGGAGATCCGAGATGGTGCAAGAGGGAATGACAAGCAGCACTCCTCCTTTAGAAACTGTGGAAAGGAACATAGACAACTAAAAGGATATAGAATAAGTGGAAACAAGTGTCAAAGAGGACACTTAAGAAAAAACACAAAGAAATAAAACCCTAGAGTATAAAGAGAAGGTAACCAACTGAATAAGCCCATGAAGATAAACAGATACTTAGATACCAGCAAAAAATTATAAGCCATACTAAGAAACAGGAAGACTTGGCCCAGTCTAATGAACAATTAAAAAGCAGGGGGAGAAGCAGAACATGGAACAACTAATCAAGGATGTCCCAACAAATATCAAGAAGCAATTTAATGAAGTGAAGCAAGAGATAAGGTTATTAAGAAGACACTGGGCAAATATATAGAAGAAATTGAAAACATAAATAAAAAGATAACAGATCTGATGGCAATTAAAAGCACAATGCAAGATGTTAAAAATATGCTGGAAGTACATAGAAGATTTGAATATGCAGAGGAAAGAATTAGTCACACTGAAGATGGAATATCTGAAATCAAACAGACATTAGTACAAATAGATAAAAAAAAAATAGAAAAAAATCACCAAGGAAATAGGAAATTGAATGACAACATGAAATGCACAAACATATGCAGGATAGGCATAACAGAGGGAGAAGAGAAGTGGGAGGGGGCAAAAAGGAGTTTTGGAGGAAATAAATGGCAGAAAATTTCCAACTCTTATGAAGGATATGGATGTACATGTCCAGGAAGAACAGTACACTCTACACATTATAAATCCTAACAGGACTACCCAAAGATATATACTAATCAGATTGTAAAATGCTGAGGACAAAGAGAGAATTCGGAAAGCAGCAAGAGAAAAGATAGCCATCATATATAGGGAAGCTCAGTAAGTATAAGCATTGATTTCTCATCTGAAACCATGGAGGTGAGAAGGCAGTGGTATGACATAGTTAAGGTGCTAAAAGAAAACAACTGACAGCCAGGAATTCTGTATCCAGCAATGATGACATTCAAAAATGAGGGAGAGTTCCAAATATTCACAGAAAAACAGAAATTAAGAGAGTTTGTCAGCAAGAGTCCCACCCTTCAAGAAATACTAAAGGCCAAACTCAGCATATAAATACATTACCTTCCCCTTAGCATGGGACATGATTCCCAGGGATAAGCCTCCTTGGCACCAAGGGATTACTATCAAGCACCAATTAGCAATGCAACTGGAAAAAGACCTTGCCCAAAAGGGAGAAAGATAAAGACCACCGAGTTTTTATGACTAAAAGACTTCAAAGTGAGTTGGGAGGTCATCCCAGAGGTTACACTTAAGCACATCTCAGCAGGATCTCTTTTACTGCCAAAGTAGATACTACTGGGTTCTGGAGACAACCAGACACTATAGTCAGGGCAGATTGCTCCAGAGCTTGGTGCTTTGCCAGTGGGCCCTACTTTGGAATTTATACTCCCCAGAGTGACAGAGTTGGACTCAGTTGTGGTTTCCCTACACATGGCTCTTCTGTCCTTCTATTTGAACCTATAATTAGTACTAGAGTAGGTAGGTGTACATCCAAGAAACTTAAATCTTTGGGTTCTCTGTGTGCTAGGTGGGCCCTGATATTCATCAGACTTGCAACACCTACTATCCAGTTCATTGGTCTCACCCAGGACAACTAACATGGAGGTGATGATGGACAACTACCATACCAAGGAACCAAGAGAGTCTACAACTGCAAGGAAGAGAGTCCCATCCATCAGCCCTATGTGATCACAGCCCCCTCTTATTTAGAGGTGGAGTGGACATCATCATCCCAGAATCCTCAGCATTGGGAAATGAACTATGGACTAAAGTAGAATTACTGATATTCTACTATAAACTTATTGTGATTCTAGCAATGGAAGAAATTATATCAATGATGTGGAGGCAGTGGCTACTGGAGATTCTGAGGGCAGTGAGAGGGAAAAACAGGTGTAATACATGGGCATTTTGGGGACTTAGGAATTGTCCTTAATGACAGTGCAACAACAGATATAGGCCATTGTAAATCTAGCCATAACCTACAGAATTGTGTGGTAGAGAGAGTAAACTACAATGTAAACTTTAATCCATGCTTAGTGGCAATGCTCCAAAATGTGTTCATCAATTGTAGTGAATGTACTTTACTAATGAAGGATGTTGTTAATGTGGGAAAATGTGGGAGGTATGGGGAGCAGAGCATATGGGAATCACTTATATTTTTCATGTGACATTTGTATAATCTGAGTATCTTTAAAAAATAAAATAAAATAAAATAAAATAATAAAATAAAATAAAATAAAACAAAACATACCAGGACTAAAATTAAAAAATGCATATGAAGAGGATTGAAAGGGCACATATTCTGTAAGTGTTGATCTACTTAAAAATATTCATTGTGAGTGTGTGTATCCAATAGCCTGGTATGCAGATAATTCAAAAACTTAAATTGTGATCAATATTAACTCAATAAAGTAATATATAATTGTGAAAAAAAATACTAAGGGGAGTTCTGCATGTTGAAAGGAACAAACAAGAGAAGGATGGTAGGAGGGGAGTGTAAAAAGGAAGATTATTAGTAAAAGTAGCTAAAAATATAGAGAAATTTTTAAAAAACACAACAAATGACATATATAAACCTAAGGAAAAAATGGCTATTTTAAGTAGTGCCTTGACAGTAATAAAATTCAACGTTAATGGATTAAACTCTTGAATCAAAAGACACAGATTGGCAGAATGGATAAGGAAATACGACCGATCTACATTCTGTCTACAAGAAACTCACCTTAGAGCCAGGGTCTCAAGGAGGTTGCATATTAATGGTTTGAAAATTATTTTACATGCAAACAATAAGAAAAATTCACTGCAGTACCTATACTAATTTAGGACAAAATGTATTTTAAGTGCAAAACTATTGTAAGTGCAAAGGACACTATATATTAAAAAGGTTAATCTATCAAGAAGAAAGAACAATGCTAAACATGTATTCATCTATCCAGTATGTCCCAAAATACATGAGACAAACAATAGCAAAATTAAGAGGAGAAATAGATGCCTCTACAATCTTTGTGGGGAATTTTAATATACCACTATCACTATTAGATAGAACATCTCAATAGAAGATTAATAATGAAATCTCTGTTTCTTTATTAATATTATTAATATTAATATTAATATTAATATTGTTATATTAATATGTTAGAGAAACTAGAACTAATAGATATATACAGAACATTACACCCAAATACAGCAGGATATATATTTTTCTCAAGTGCACATGGATCATTCTGCAAGATAGACAACACGCTATTTCAAAGAACAAGTCTCAATGAATTTAGAAAGATTGAAATTATACAAAATAATTTCTCTGAACACAATGGAATGAAACTGGAAATTAGTAAGGAGCAGAGAACCAGAATAGGCACAATTACATGAAATTTAAGCAACACACTCCTAAACAATCAGTAGGTCAAAGAGGAAATTGCAAAAGAAATCAGTAACTGCCTTGAACCAAAAGAAAATGAGAATACAACATATGAAAACTTACATGATGTAGCTAAAACAGTGTTGAGAGGGAAATGTATAGCCATAAAAGCCCATATCTAAAAAAAAATAAAGCTCAAATAAAAACCTAACTGCACACATGGAGAAATTAGAAAAAGAATATCAAACTAATACTAAAGGAAGCATAAAGAAAGAAATAACAAAATTAAGCAGAACTGAATTTAATTAAGAATTTAAAAATTCTAAAAAATTTTAAAATAAACAAAAGATGGTTCTTTGAGAAGATTAATAAAATTGACAAATCCTTAGCTAGACTAACAAAGGAAAAAGGGAGAAGACACAAAATAAATAAAATAAAAAATGAGAGAAGGGATATCACCACTGCTTCTATAGAAATAAAGATTCTTATATCAGGATAATTCCAAAAATTGTATGCCAACAAAATCGATAACTTAGATGAAACAGACAAATTGCTAGAAACACACAAGAACCTACACTGATGAAAAAAGAAATAGAAGAACATAACAGACCAATCATAAGTAATGAGATTGAATTAGTCATAATAAACCTCCACAATAAGAAGTGCACAGGAACAGATGATTTCATGGGTGAAGTCTATCAATCATTCCAGAAAGAACTAACACATATCCTGCTTAAACTCTTCAAAGAAGAGAAGTAGAGGGAACAATACCTGACTCATTCTATAATGCCAACATCACCCTAATACCAAAGCCACATAAAGATGCCACAAGAAAAGAAAACTACAGACCAATCTCTCTAATTAAACTAAATGCTAAAACCTTCAAAAAAAAATTACTTGCTAATCATATTCAACAATACATCAACCAAATTATACACCATGAACAAGTGGGTTTCATCCCAGGTATGCAAGGATGGTTCAGCATAAGAAAATTAATCAATGCATTACACCACATTAACATAAAGACAGAAAAAAATCACATAATCATCTTTATTGATGCAGAAAAAGCATTTGACAAGCTACAGCATCCTTTCTTTAAAAAAAAAAAAACACTTCAAAAGATATGAATACAAGGAATCTTCCTCAACATGATAAAGGGTATATATTAAAAACCTATAGCTGACATCATACTGAATGGTGAAATGCTAAAAGCTTTCCCTCTAAGATCTGAAACAAGACAAGGATGCCTACTGTCATCGCTCTTATATAATGTTGTGTTAGAAGTACTCGCTTGACACTTAGGCAAGAAAAAGAAATAAAAGTAATCCAAATTTTAAAGAAATATGTAAAACTTTCCCTATTTTCAGATGACATGATCCTATACATAGAAAGCCCCCCAAAATCTACAACAAAGCTTCTAGAGCTGATGAATGAGTTCAGTAAAGTGGCAAGATATAAGATCAACATGCAAAAATCGGTAGCCTTTCTGTACACTAATAATGTGCAATCTGAGGAGGCAATCAAGAAAAAAATTTTATTTACAATAGCAAACAAAAAATTAAATATCTAGGAAAAAACTTAACTAAGGATATAAAGAACTTGTACACAGAAAGTTATACAACATTTTTAAAAAAATCAATGAAAACCCAAATAAATGGAAGAATATTCCATGTTCAAGGATTGGAAGACTAAATATTATTAAAATGTCTATCCTACCCAAATTTACAGACTTAATGCAATCCCCATAAAAATTACAGCAGCATTTTTTTCTGAACTGGAAAAGTGAATTATGAAATTTATTTGGAAGGACAAGGAACCCCAAATAGCCAAAAACATATTGAAAAATAAAAAAAAACTTGTAGGAATCATGCTACCTGACTTTGAAGCATACTACAAACCTACAGTGGTTAAAATTTCATGGTATTGGCACAAGGATAGACATACTGACCAATGTAACTAAATTGAGAGTTCTGTTATAGACATACACATATATGGACAATGATATTCAACAAGGCCTTCAAGCCTTCTCAACTGGGACAGAATAGCCTCTTCTAAATGGTGCTGGGAGAACTGGATATCTATATCCAAAAGAATGAGAAAGGATCACCACCTAACACCCGATACAACAATTAACTCAAAATGGATCATAGACCTAAATATAAGAGCCAAAATTGTAAAACTCCTAGAAGATAATGTAGGGAAGCATATAAGAGATCTTTAAGTAGGAAATGGTTTCATAAACTTTACACCCAAAGCACAAGCAATGAAAGAAAAAAAAGATAAATGGAACTTTCTTAAAATCCAATAATTATGTGCTCCAAAGGATTTTGTCAAGAAAATGAAAAGGCTGCCTACACAATGGGAGAAAATATTTGGGAACAAATTATCTGATAAGGGTCTAATATCTAGTATATATAAAGAAATCCTACATCTTGAAAATAAAAATTGGGCAAGACATTTGAATAGACACTTTTCCAAAGAGGAAATATAAATGCCAAAAAGCACATGAAAAGATGCTTATCATCACTAGCTATTAGGAAATGAAATCAAAACTTCAATGAAATATCACCTTACCCCTTTTAGACTGGCTGCTATGAAAAACAGAAAACTACAAATGTTGGGGATGATGTGGTGGAATTGGAAAACTCATCCATGGCTGGTGGGAATGTAGAATGGTGCAGCCATTGTGGAGGGCAGTTTGGCAGTTCATCAGGAAGCTAACTATAGAACTGCCATATGATCCAGCAATCCCACACTAGGTATATACTCAGGAAAATTAAAAGCATGGACACTAAAAGATATATACATACCAATGTTCGTAGCAGCATTATCCACTATTGCCAAATTTGGAAGCAACCCAAGTGTCCACCAACAGATAAATGGATAAGAAAATGTGGTATATTTATACACAGTGGAATATTACTCATCTATAAAGGAGGAATGAAGTATTGACAAATGTGACAACATGGATATATTTCAAAGACGTTATGTTGAGTGAAGTAAGCAGTCACTAATGGACAAATATTGCATGACCTCACTTACCTAAGCATAATGAGCAGACTCACGGAGATAAAGACTGGAAGATAGGTTACCAGGAGACAGAAAAGGTAGAGAATGGTGAGCCAAAGCTCAATCTGGACAGATCTTAAGATATGTTGGAAGGAGATTATTTGGCAGTGGATGGGGATGATGGTGGTGTGGGGATGTGAGTGGGTTAATGGTTTTGGAGTGGGATGGTGAGCAGGGTTGGGGGGATTGGACTATCAATGGAACTGGGGGGATGGCTGGGGGAAGGAACAAGTGAACTCTGTAGAGGTTATGGTTTGTGATTGAAAATACAGTTGTGGGAATGTTCTTTTGGCAATTATGGCAGGGGAGAGTTACTGGAGCACCGTGTCAGTGGTGTGGGACTGTGTGGGAAAGGGTGCACCTGGGACATGCTTCTGTGGCATATTAATGTGTTCATCTTGTCATAACTTGTTATCTCAGTGAGTGGAGACCCACACAATAAAGAACAAAATATTAAACTCCTGTCCTGGGGAGTCCTGCTACGTTCTCAAATAGAGGAGTGAGAATCTCTAGAGTACATAGGCAGTGTCTAATAAGTGAAAACAGATGAATATGTCAAGCCCTCAATATTAATGCATGTAACTATGAACCGTATTCTTGTAAAATTGAAACTTAGCCTAATATTAACAATTGTCTAAGAGTTGCCTCTTGAAAACCTCCTTGATACTCAAATGTGGCCTCTCTCTAAGTCAAACTCAGCAAATAAACACATTACCTTCCCCCAAGCGTGGATCATGACTCCTCGAATTGAGCCTCCCTGGCATCAAGGGATTAATTCTGAGCACCAACCAGTGATGCAGTTAGAAAAAGACCTTGATTAAAAGGGGGAAGCATAAAATATGCAAGAGTTTTTACTGCTAAGTGATTTCACAATGAGTCGGGAGGTCATTCCAGAGGTTTCACTAAAGCTCGTCTCAGACAGATCTCACTGTCACCATGAACAAAGCCTCAAAAAGGGGTGCTCATCAGGGCTCTAGAGCCATCTGGACACTTTAGGCAAGGCACAAAGTCCCTTGAAATCAGTTCCCTGTCCAGAGGGCTTACCTTCAATTATATGACAACCTATTGCTACAGTGTAACAGATTTAGACTCTTATAATTTAGCTACACTTGATTCTTCTACCCATTTTATTTGAGCCTATAAATAGCACTATAACCATTAATTATATGTCTCAGAGACTTAAATCTTCAATCTGTGCATATGCCCGTTGAGCCCTGAATCTCACAAGAGTTGCAACAATCACGTAATCTCCAGATCATCGGCCTTGCCCAGGACAACCTAAAAAATGAAGATGGTGGATAACCGCAATCCCAAAAAAACAGAGAGTACCTACAACTGCAAGCAAAACAGTTCCTTCCTTCTACCCCATAAGACCTCAGCCCCTCTCAATCTGAAACACAGAGGGTATCACTATCCCAGGATCCTCAAGGATGAGAAGAACAAACATAAGGGGGGAATGAAACCATGGACAAAGTAAACTTATTAATATGTAGTAATGGCAGAACATGTGACATTGTTAAAAAGGTAGTGGTTACCAGAGGTTCTGAGGGGGGAGGGGATAAGAGGTGGAACATAGGGCATTTTTAGTGCACTGGAATTAAGTGTAAATCACAATGTCAACTATAGGCCTTGGTTAGTAGCAATGATTCAACATTTATTCATCAATTGTAGCAAGGGCACCAAGCAATTGTATGATGTTTTTTAAAAAGGCAAGATGTGGGAAGGGGAGTGGGTAGGTGTATTAGTCAGCCGAAGGGGTGCTGATGCGAAATACCAGAAATCAATTGGTCTTTATAAAGGGTATTTATTTGGGGTAGAAGTCCACAGTTACCAGGCCATAAAGCATAAGTTTCTTCCCTCAGCAAAGTCCATCGCCACGTGTTGGAGGAAGACAGCTGCTGATGTTTGCCAGGGCTCAGGCTTCTTGGGTTGCTCTCTTCCCAGGGCTCCGTTTTTCTCCGGGGTTAACTTCTCTGTTTCTTCCACAAGGCCAGCTGTAGACTATGAGGCTCTCTAGGTTTGCCTCTCTCCACAAGGCCAGCTGTAGACTATCAGGCAAATGGCTTGTCTCTATCCTGGGGCCTTCTCTCCTTTCTCACCAGAACTCCAACATCAAAACTGTTCCAACTCTGTTCTTTGCCATGCCTTTTATATTTGATTCCCACCCCACCAAGGGGTGGGGCTCAACGCCCTACTGATGTGGCCCAGTTAACGCCCTAATCATAACTTAATCATGCCCAGATTAGGAGACCAGTTTACAAGCATGATCCAATATCTATTTTTGGAATTCATAATTATATCAAACTGCCAAACTGCTACAGTGGGGTATATGGGAATCCCTTATACTTTTGTTGTAACTTTTCTGTACTCTAAAAGCTCTTTAAAAATAAAGTTTATCATATTAAAAAAAAAAAAGATTCCGGATTTTGTCAAATGCCTTTTCAGCATCAGTGGAGATGATCATATGGTTTTTTCCCTTCCCTTTTTTTTTTCATGCTCTGTATTACAATAATTGAAATTCCTATGTTGAACCACACTTGCATGCTTGGAATAAAGCCCAATTAATCATGCTGTATAATTCTCTTAATGTGCTGTTGGATTCTATTTACAAGTATTTTGTTGAGGATTTATGCATCTACATTTAAAAGAGAATTTTTATTTCCTTGTAGTATCTTCATCTGTCTTGGTTACTAGGGAAATTTGACCTCCTAGTATGAGTTAGGTAGTTTTCTCTCTTTTTCACTTTTTTGGAAGAGTTTGAACAGGATTGGTATTAATTCTTCTTGGAGTGATTGTAGAATTCACCTGTGAATTTATCTCTCCTGGGCTTTTCTTTGATGGGAAGGTTTTGATGTGTAATTCAATCTCTTTTCTTTTAATTGGTCTGTTGAGATCTTCTAAGTCTTCTAGATACAGTTTATATTGTTCATGTGTTCACTGGAATTTGTCCATGTCATCTAAGTTGTCTAGTTCGTTGGCACATAGCTGTTCATAGTATCTTCTTATGATCCTTTTTATTTATATGGAGTCAGTAGTAATGCCCCTCTCCCATTTTCATTTTATTTATTTGTGTCTTTTTTCTTTTATCTTTGTCAGGCTAGCTAAGCATTTGTCAATTTTATTTATCTTTTCATAGAACCAACTTTTGGTTGTGTTAATTCTCTTTCATTTTTTTGTTCTCAAGTTCATTTATTTATGCTCTAATCTTTATTATTTCTTTCCTTCTGCTTGCTTTGGTATTAGTTTGCTGTTCATTTTCTAGTTCCTCCAGGTGTGCTGTTAGGTTTTTTATTTCAGCTCTTGCTTCTTTTTTTTTTTAATGTAACCATGTAGTGCTATGAATTTCCCTCTCAGCACTGGCTTTGCTGCATCCCATAAGTTTTGGATATGTTGTGTTCTTGATTTCATTAGTCGCAAGATATTTACTGATTTCCCATGTAACATCTTCCTTGACTCACTGATTGTTTAAGAGTGTGTTATTTAACCTCCATATTTTTGTGGATTTTCTAGTTTTCCACCTGTTATTGATTTCATTTCCAGCTTCATTCCATTATGGGAGAGAAGCTGCTTTGTATAATTTCAATCTTTATAATTTATTGAGACTTGTTTTGTGACCAACATGTGGTCTATCCTGAGGAATGATCCATGTGCACTTCAGAAAAATGTATACCCTGCTGTTTTGTGGTGCAGTGTTCTGTACATATTCTATTAGGTCTAGTTCATTTTGCATAATATTCAAGTTCTCTGTTTCCTTATTGACCTTTTGTCTAGATGTACTGTCTATTGATGAGAGTGGTGTGTTAAAATCTCCAAATATTGTTGTAGAAGTGTCTATTTCTTCTTTCAATTTTGCCAGTGTTTGCTTCGTGTTTTGGGGAGGCAACATTGTTAGGAATATAAATATTTATTTTTATTATTTCTTCTTGGTGTATTGTCCCTTTATTAATATATAGTGTCCTTCTCTTATAACAGCTTTTGACTTAAAGTCTATTTTGTCTGATATTAGTATAGCTATACCAGCTTTTTTTTTTTTTTTGGTTACTCTTTGCATGAGATATCTTTTCCCAACCTTTCACTTTAACCCTCTTTGTGTTTTTAGGTGTAAGGTGTGTTTCCTGTAAACAACATATTTGGATCATAATTTTTAATCCATTCTGCCAAACTGTGTCTTTTGATTGGTGAGCTTAGTCCATTATAATTCAGTGTTATTACTGTAAAGGCAGTAATTACTTAAGCAAATTTGCCCTTTGGTTTTGCATGTTATATAATTTTTGTCTCTTTTTTCCTTTATTGCCACCTTTTTTTCTGTATACTTAATCATTTCAGATGTATCTTACTGATCACTTCCTCATTTCTGTTTCGGTATATTTTTATTTTTTTTATTATTTTTTAATTAATTTATTTTTTATTGTGGGTAAAAATCAAAATTTTCACAATACACACCACTATTTTATGTGGTTTATTTTATGTGGTTACCCTGGTGTTTATATTACATAAACTACTTATATAAACTCTAATTTGAAAAGATACAGTACTATTGAGCTTTCGCATTTACCCTTTTAGTTACCCTTACTGATAATCTTCATTTCTTCACAAAAGACAAACTTTGGTCTTATTAGTCTCTTTATTGCTTTCTAAGTCTCTCTATCATTTTTCTCTAATCTAAACTTTGTTATTTCCTTCCTTCTGCTGATGTTGGATTTAATTTGCTCTTCTTTTTGTAGATCTTCCAGTTTTTTAGTTTAGTTCTCTGATTTGAGATCCTTCTTTTTTAAGGTAAATATTTAGATGTTTCAATGTCCCTCTCAGCCCTGCTTTTACTGCACCCCATAAGTTTTAGTATGTTGTGTATTTACCTCAAAATATTTCCTATTTTCCCTTGTGATTTCTTCTCTGACCCATTGGTTGTTTAGGAGTACTTTAATTTCCACATATTTGTTATTTTCTATTTCTCCCTCCATTATTAATTTTTAGGTTCATTCAGTTGTGGTAAAAAAGATACATTGTATGATTAAAATATTTTTGAATTTGTTGAGACTTCTTTTGTAACCAAACATATGGTCTATCCTGGAGAATTATCCATGTGCACCACAGAGGATGTGTATTTTTTGGTGTTTTTTTTTTGTTTTTTTTTTTTCACAGAAAATTCATTGAAGTATATCACTCGTACATAAACATACATAAACAATAAGTATATAGTAAAAGTTGTGAACTTACAAAACAAGCATGCATAACAGCATGCAGGGCTCTCTTGCCTCACCCTACCACCACTACCTTGCATTGTTGTGAAACATTTTTAAGAAATGATGAAAGAGCATCCTAAAAATATTACTACTAACCAAAGTATCTTACATTTGGTGTATTTTTCTCCTAACCCACCCTATTATTATTATTATATCATTCATACATGAACATCCATAATAAGTGTATAGTAAAATTTGTAAACTTACAAAGCAAACATGCATTTGTAAGCATGTTTGCATGATGTACATACAACATGTATGCATTATGTATGGGGTCCCTTACATCAACCCACAACCAATACCTTGCATTGTTGTGAGAAATTTGTTACAAATTATGAAATAATATCCTCAAAATCTTACTACTAGCTATTGTCCATATCTTACTTTTGGTATATTTTCCCCCAAACCACACTATTATTTCTAAGTATATTTTTATTACAGAAGTTGTGAACTTACAAAACAATCATGCTCATGTGTATAATTTCCATACAAAACCCCTCCATCAATACACCACAATGTGGTGGAACATTTGTTACAGATGATGAGATAATATCATCAGACTATTACCACTTACAATTGTCCATAGCATGCATTTGGCACACTTTTTCCATACTCCCTCATTATCAACACAGTACATCTTTGGCATAGATGCATGACTATTACAGTATTGCTGTTAATCACAGTTCATAGGTGATTCTAGTTGTATTTTTCCCATCTTTCTCCACATTCCACCGCCGTGCAACAGTGATATACATCTGCTCTGGCTCACAAAGGACACTCTTGCATCTGTACCATCAACCACAATTCTCATCCACCTCTGAGTTTACTGTATTATTCAGTCCCTAGATTATTCTCTAGCTTTCTTTCTTTCTTTTTTTTTTTAATCAAGTTTTCTTTTTGCAACCTTTCAAAGTCATTAAAGCTTTAATCAGAAGGAATCAACCAGAAGGCATGAGTGTAGGGGACATAGTCTTCTAACACTTCTCATGTAAATCCAAACCTCAAAGAGATTCCTTTTGTGGAGTAAAAAGGCTATTTTTTCTGAGTTGCAAAGATTATTTCCCCCTCCCTGTGTTTTCTGTATTCCCCCATTCAATCTTGGCTGCCACAACCAGACAGACAGAAAGCGCGAGGACCTTTTTCTTGCATCTGTAGTGGAAACCTTAGCAGCAGACATTAACTGCTCCAGGTCTGTCAGAGATGCATTCTAGCTTTCTTTCAATTGATATTTACAGCCTTAGACTACCCTTGCCAGACATGTTCCATTTATAAACCAGCTGTTACCCATATAATGTGTTACCATTAACTATACAAATTTCCACACTTTTACAGTAACGTTAATTAAAACTTCTACATACATTAAGCATCAGTAGTCCATCTCAGCCTTCCTCTAATCTCCTTTAAGAATCCTCCTCCTACCACCAGGTCTTGAAGATGTTTTCCTACATTTTCTTCAAGTAGCTTTAGGGTTCTTGCATTTATATTTAGGACTTTGATCCATTTGGAATTAATTGTTGTATAAAGTGTGAGATAGGGAGGGGTTCTCTTTCTTTCTTTTGGCTATGGATATGTAGTTCTCCCAGCACCACTTGTTAAATGGACTGTTCTGCCAGAGCTGGGTGGGCTTTACAGGCTTGTCAAAAATCACTTGACCATAGATGTTAGGGTCTGTTTCTGAACCATCAATTCGGTTCCATTTGGTCTATGTGTCTATCTTTATGCCATTATCATGTTGTTTTTACCACTGTAGCTAGGCAATATAATTTAAAGTCCAGAAACGAGAGTCCTCCAACTTCACTTTTCATTTTTAAGATGTTTCTGGCTATTCGGGACACTTACCCTTCCAAATAAATTTGATAATTTTGCTTTCCATTTATTTAAAAAATGCTGGTGGAATTTTCATCGGGATTGCATTGACTCTGTATATCAATTTGGGTAGAACTGACATCTTAATGATATTTAGTTTTTAGTCTTTCAATCTATAAGCATGCAATGTTTTTCAAATTATTTGGGTTTTTTAAAAATTTCTTTTAACAATGAGTTGTAGTTTTCTTTTTTTTTTTTTTTTTTTTTGATAATAATGTGTCTTTATTTTCACATGCACAATATGGAAAGGACTATGTGTATTTGTTTTGTATAAAACTCTAGAAGGTTATCATTAAATCCTTGGCTAGTTTTTAAGTTTTTTTTTTTTTTTTTTTTTTTATTATGGGTAAAAATCAAAATTCTCACAATACATACAAACATTTGTAAAATGATATATAAATATATATGCATATATGTGTATTTGCTTACAAAAATGTTATTTTTATATATATATATATATACATATATTTTAAGAGGTGCTTAGATTACCCAAAATATTACACGGAACCCAGTTTTTAAGTTTTAAAAGCAAGTTAGGGGTGGATGTGGCTCAAATGGTTGGGCGTCCGTCTCCCATATGGAGTTGTAGTTTTCTGAATACAAGTGCTTTACATTGTTGGTTAAGTTTATTCCTAAATATTTTATTCTTTTGGTTGTTAATGTAAATGGAATTTTTTTCCTGACTTCCTCCTCAGATTGCACATTACTAGTGTCTTTTAAAATCTGTTTTATCTGATATAAGTATAGCTATTGTCTTTTTTTTTTTTTTTTTTTTTTTTTTGGTTACTGCATGCATGGAATATCTTTTTCCAGCCTTTCACTTTCAATCTATTGGTATTCTTGGGTCTAAGGTGTGTTTCTTGCAGACAGCATATAGATAGCTCATATTTCTTTATCCATTCCACCAGTCTGTGTCTTTTGATTGGGGAGTTTAATCCACTACCATTCGATGTTATTACTGTAAAGGCAGTTCTTATATCACCCATTTTGACCTTTGGGTTTTATCTGTCATATTTTCTTTTCACCATGCTTTTGAGACTTTTAGTTACTTTTGCTGATATAATCTTCATTTCTAGAAGCTCTTCCAAGCCTCTTTCTCCTGTCTTTACTTTTAAAAGGACTACAGCAGACCCTTTAGTATTTCCTGCAAGGCCAATTTCTTTGTTATAAACTCTCTCAGTTTCTGTTAATCTGTGAATATTCGAAACTTGCCCTCAGTTTTGAAAGACTATCTTGCCAGATGTAAGATTCTTGCCTGGAAGTTTTTCTCTTGCAGCATCTTAAATATATCATACCTCTGTCTTCTTGCCTCCATGGTTTCTGATGAGAAATGAGCACATTCTTATTGGATATCCCTTATATGTTTTACATTACTTTTCTCTTGCTGCTCTCTGAGTTCTCTTTGTCTTTGGCATTTGACATTCTGATTAGTATGTGTCTTAGAGTTAGTCTATTCGGATTTATTCAGATAGGAGTATGTTTTGCTTCTTGGACATGGATATCTATGTCCTTCAATAAGTGTGGGAAATTTTCTACCATTATTTCTTAAAATATTCCTTCTGCCCCTTTTCCATTCTCTTCTCCTTCTGGGAACCATGACAATTATATATGCGCATTTCTTGCTGTTCTTTTGATCCCTGAGAACTTGACTAATTTTTTCAATTCTTTTCTTCATCTGTTTTTTTTTCTTATGTTCAGTTTCCGACGCCATGTCTTCAAGCTCACCAATCCTTTCTTCTGCCTCCTCAAATCTGCTGTTATATGATTCCAGTGTAGTTTTTATTTCATTTATTGCACCTTTCTTTCCCATAAGATCTGCTATTTTTCTATGTATGCTTTCAAATTTTTCTTTGTGCTCATCCAATGTCCTCTTAATATCCTTAATCTCTTTAACCTTCTCATTGAATTTATTAAGGAGATTTGTTTGAAAATCTATGATTAGTTGTCTTAACTCCTTTATGTCATCTGTAGGCTTTTCTTGTTCCTTTAAATGGGCCATATCTTCCTGTTTCTTGATATGGATTGTAGTTATTATTGTCTTGGCATCTGGCTTACTAGATATATTTATTCTGGGTCCATTTTCTCTCTTTAGTTTAGGGCTTTCATGCCCTTTCTCCCTTGCTGGTTGTGTAGTAAGACCTGAGGATGTAGTTGTTGCTGTAAGCTGTGGAGGCTCAAGCTGGCAGCATTGCCCCAGGGATTGATGACGCTTCTCCCACCTTTCTCCTTTGCCGGGGGTAGGGACAGAGCCAGAGCCATGTGTAATAATCCAAGTCATGCAGGCCTAGTCTATAGTTGCCCAGAGAGACTGATGAAGGCACGCCCTTCCTCCCCTATCTGGGGCGGGGATGGAGCTGCATGTGTGGGCAGCAGTGTATGCTGTGTGGGTCCCAGAATGACCACAGTCTGTGCCAGCTAAATATACCTGCAGTTACTCAGAGAGGCTGGTGCAGTTCCCGCCAGCTTCCTTCCTGCCAGAGGTGGGGCTGAAGCCTAGGCTATGGATGCAGTCTGATCTGGGTGGAAAGAAGCTGGTTCTTACCATCACTATGATTTTCAATCAGCCTGGCTTCCCTTCATGCCTGGGGCAGAGTCAAAATGGGAATTACAAGCCTATTACCAACTTGGACAGGTTCAGACTTTAGCTGTTCTTAGTACTATACTTTAGCCAGCCGAATTTACTAATCAGTAGCTGAAGTTGGTGCCCACTCTCTATTCCTTCCCCCATTTTGGGAAAATGGAGTTTCCAATTCCATCCATGGAATAGCTCCCATGGTGGCTTGTGCTGCCAGTGGAGGATGGGCACCGGCCTCCGTGGCGTGGAGTGCTCTACTTATGAATCTTCTTTGCAAATGGCCAGTCTCCTCCTTCCATTCTTTCAAGGGTGGTTTATTGAAATCTCCTACTATTAATGTAGAACTTACTACTTCTCCCTTCAAACCTGTCAATATTTACAATATATTTTGTGGTTCTACTGTGAGGTGCATATATGTTTTCTTGCTGAATTAACATCTTTTCAATATATAATAACCTTCTTTATACCTTAGTACAGTTTTTTTACTTAAAGTTAACTTTATCTGTTATTGGTAAAAAATACCCCAGCTCTTTTTTTGGTTTTTAATTCTGTGGCATATTTTTTCTTATCATTTTACTTTCAAATTGCTTGTTTCTGTGAATTTAGGGTGAGATTCTTGATAAACAGCATATGGATGTGACTTCTTTTGTTTGTTGTGTTTTGTATTTTTTTGGTCCATTCCTCCCATCTCTTGCAATTGACTGGAGAGTTCAATTCATTTACATTTAGAAGTCACTAATGATAAATCAAGACTCTTTTCTGCCATTTTGCTATTTATTCTTTTCAAGTCTTATATCTATTTTGTCACTCAGTTCTCTCTGTTAATGCTTATTTTTATATTCATTTGATTTTTTGTGTTGTAACATATTGACTGACTTCTCGTTTTTATCTGGATATTATATTTCTAATATTTTCTTCATGGTTATCATGAGGTTGAAATGTAACATCCTAAGTATATAAAAATCATATTTGGCTTGATACCAACTTAACTTAAAAAGCATACACATACACTTTTCTATAGCCCTCCACCCCTCCACCTTTTTTTTTGTACTTTTTGCCACTTATATCTTTGTACATTGTATGTCCATATACATTTTGAAGAACTCCCTTTAGCATTGCTTTTAAGGCAGGTCTAGTAGTGATGAACTCCCTCTGTGTTTGTTTATCTGTGAATGTCTTAATCTCTCCCTCATTTTTGAAAGAAAGTCTCACTGGATATAAAATTCTTGGTTGGCAGTTGTTTTCCTTCATCACTTTCATCATTTCAACTTAAATACTTCTTGCTTCCATGGTTTCTGATGAGAAATCAGCACTTAATATACTTGGAACTATCATACATAATAAGTTGCTTTTATTTGGCAGCTTTCAGGATTCTCTCCTTGTCTTTTGCATTTGACAGTGTGCTCATTGTATGATGGGGTGTATTTTTCTTCATGTTTATCCTGTTTTTTTGCTCTCTCAGCTTCTCGGATGTGCATATTCATGTCTTTTGCTTAAGTTCAGGAAGTTCTCAGTTGGTATTTCTTTGAATATTCCTTCTGCACTTTATCTATTTTCTTCTCCTGGGACTCCCATAATGCACATATTGGTATGCTTGATTGTGTTCCAGAGTTGCCTTAGGCTCTTTTTGCTTTTTATAATTCCTTTTTTTCTCTTTGCTCCTCAGCCTGACTCACTTCAATTGTCTTGTCTTTGAGTTTGTCAATTCTTTCTTCTGCCAAGTCCAATCTGCTGTTGAAACCTCCCTAAGCATATTTCATTTCAGTTATTGTGGTCCTCAACTCCAGTAGTTCTGTTTGTTTCCTTTTGAAAACTTCTACCTCTTTACTAATATTCTCATATTGCTCATCCACTGTTTCTCTGATATATTTTCATTTTTTCTCTGTATTTTCCTTCAGCAACTTGAACATTTTTAATATCATTTTTTAAATGTCTTTATTTGGTTTCTCCATGTTTTGGTCTTCTTCATTCATGTTTTCTGGATTTTTATCTTCTTTTGATGAGCCATATTTCCTATTTTTCTTTTTTTGCTGGTAATTTCTTGTTACACACTGTACATTTTGGTATTTTTAAATGTTACCTCTGGGATTCTTTCCTCATGTTGTCTGTTCCTTGATTTTGTAACCAGCTAGTGATAAAACAGATATTTTCTTGAGTGACAGTCCTCTTATCAGGAAAGTCTGCTCATGGTGAATGCAGAATTCAGGGTCATCCCTGTCTTTTCTGGTCCTGTGTCTTGCCCTGCACTTTTGATTGTTAGTTGTTTTGGAGTTCTCCTGTTTACAAGAGTTTGGTTGTCTCCTCTATTTTCCAGGAGACAGACCTCCCTCTTCTAAGGTGTTTAAAGCAGGCATTCACATGCCTTTGTCCCAGGCTGTCTGCCTCTATAGTTTCTTACACTCCTTTTGTTGTGCTGCTTTTGCCTGGGGATGAAATTCTGGGAGAAGGGCATGCCAGAGAGTAGTTTCCCAAGTCAGTCTTTCTCAACCAGAACAAGGCAAGGGACACAGGATTGGGGTACAACTAGTCTCTAAAATGCTGTAGGGAGGGGATCAGGAAAGATGTTTCTTCCTTATCTCCCTGAAGCTGAACTTTCTTGGTCTGCCCAGAAAATGAAGCCCTTCAACTAACTGTCCTCCATAGCCCCGAGTGAGCTTATTGAGTTTTATGTCTCCTCAGCTGCCTTTTTCCAGGGCAGATTGGAGCAATGGCTGCCCTCAGTGCCATGCCCCCTGCAATTCAATGTTGCTAATCAAAAGGTGTGATCAGTGATTGACCATGCCCACCTCTGGTTTGAAGGAAGAAGATTTGTGAGTCCCTTTCTGTCACCAGTGATCTAAGCAGGGTTTAGGACCACATGTTGCCTGCTGTGAGAGTGGAGGATAGATTCCAGTAACCTACAAAGAGAGAGAATAATTTACTATTCTTACTCTAATTTACCAGCCTCTTCTTCCCACTCTTCCCTGGATGCTGCACAGCGTAATACTGGCCTCCAGAGTTTCAAAATAGTTGTTTCAGACAGTTCATGCTTGTTTAATATTTGTTCTGGTAGAAGTATTGAATCCTGGAGCTTCCTACTTTGCCATCTTCCCATCCTTCTACTCGACCCTTATATTTTTCATTAGATACCCAAAATTCTCAGATTGGATAATGACTTTGACTGCCATGTGAATGGCATCTGAAGGTATGTAAAAGAAATGAGTCATTGTTTTCCCAGAATCACTTCCCACTCTGTTTATTTCCTTCCATTTGCTTTGCATTATTATGTAAAGTTTTGAGTAATTTGTCCCAAGTATAGTAGATATTGATGAACGTTTGAAAGCACTGGATCAAGACGGAAGGCCTGGACTGCCTGCTCTTAAAATGTCTCTCTTTATTTTTCTTTATGTGGCCCTTAGCAGGTCAAATGACTGCTGATACCAGACATGCAGGGGATAGGGGTTGGAGGTTGGGGAGGAAGGAGGCAGGAGGGAGTGAGGGAGAAAGAACGAATGAAATAATATATAATAGACCACAGATCTCAATGTTTCATGCTTTCCTGGGCAATCCACAATTTGATATGAATTAATAAACTGTGTTTAAGCAACAATGTGAGCAGAGGCAGTAGCAGGCCTGAACTTACCGCTCTCTGATGGAGTAGAATTTTCTCATTTTACTATTTCAGTGGTTCTTAAGTAAGGATCACATAAAAATTCTCTGGAGGAATCATTTGAAAATGCAAATGACTGAGACTTACCCTAAGTGATTCTGATTAGGAATCACTGCTTAGAAAAAGTTAATATTCTTAGTATAAACTAGAAATCTCAGAGAAGGTTTATTACATTTTTTCAGAAGTTGAAATAAAATTATACATGTTTTGGGTAGAGCAGATATTTGGCCCAACATAATGTGATTTGTAGAAAAGATATCCTAGGCCAAAAATATTTCCCACAGATCAGACTGCCACATTCCTCAAAATTCCTATTATTAGAGAATCATTCCTTTGGGCTTTTAGCCATTTCCCCACCAGAAAGCACCTGTTCATGTGAAAATAATACATAAACTAATGCATTCAACCACTAATTAACTCTTTAGCACAGATGAGATTAATTCCCACCTTAGTCCCAAGAGAAATGAGGTGCAAAATGGATAAATTATTTTTGATGGTTGTGAGAGTGAAAGGAAGAGAAATTTTTAATGTGGGGAGTTGTTACCAAGGAAAGCAAGGCCAGTTGCAGTGCATCAATGAGAGGAGAGAGAGCCTGAAGGGGGACGTGGGAGGGACAAGGTGAGAGCCACTGGGGAATGAAGGCCAACTACAGTTTGCCAGAGATTATCCAATTGCTCTTGATGGAAGAAGCCTGCTTCTTTCACTGCTACAGGCTCAAATTTTTTGCTTAGAATTACAATTCACTGACCCTGTTTCATTTCAAATGCAAAGTAACGGAAGGAGAAAGACTGGAGGGACTTAATCCTACCATTTAGGATACAAACTATTAAACAACTGATTGATTTGGCTCATTTAGTTTAGAGAAAACCCATGAACATACTTTGGAGCAATTGTTTGTCAATTCAGGGAAAACAGTTGAATGAAGTTAGACAAATGGAGAAAAAAACTTTCTCAATCTCTTTGCAAATACCATTTTCTGTTTACTTACCTGAAACTGAACCAAGGTTGTGGGGCCTTCTAAGTATGGTGGATAGGGGAACTGATGTTTGGGTGAAAAAAAAATATTTTCAGGACCCTAATGCTGAAAATGCCAAAGTGGTAGTAATCACGGAAACCTAGGCTGAAAAGGGGCTAGTGAGTACAGGGGAGATGGTCATGTAGATTTGGCTGTTTTAAATTAACTGAAAAATAGTGAAATGGTGGAAGTTCCAGGCATGGCTGTAAAAACAAACAAACAAACAAACAAACAAAATATCTTGAGACATCAGCAACCATGAATTCCACTAGACATTTTATCTCTCTTTTCAGATACCAATAAAGCCCATTTGCCCAGATAGCCTCATATAATTAAGGAACTGTGTTCCCTTAAAAAATGTTTTGCTTCATCTACTCTTGGATCACCTAGTTGCTATTGGTCAGCTGACATGAGCCTTGGACTTTTTATTAATTTTTCTTTTTTATATTTGGCCATGCAAAATAAGTATTAAAGCACATATCAAATCTAAGCAGACAACTTTAAACCAAGCCAAATTCATGAACTCTTTATTATCACCCCCCACCCCACCCCAAGTTAGCATCTAGTCCCTATAGCAGTATTTTCAATTAAGGGAACTAGAAGTTTTTCTAGTTGAAGTGGCTTGAGTGTGGACCACTTTCTTAAGGGAAGCTCAAAAGCCAATATTCAGGTACCAGCAGGTAATATGTTAGAGGTAAAATTTAGTCACCATGGATTTTTTTGAAATCTGCTCAAATTTCCCAATCACCAAGATCTTAACAGTCTTAGTGGAGAAAAAAAGGTGTGATGCAGCAATTTAAAGTAAAGTTTTGTGGGGTTTTTTTTTTTTTTTTTGCTTTTTGGTGGATATTTATTTATTTAGTATTATTTTTAATATATTTATATTAGAAAAGTTGTGAACTTTCAAAACAATCATGTACATGTGTGGAATTTCCATACAACACCCCTCCACCAACGAACTACATTATTGTGGAACATTTGTTACAGATTATGAGATAATATCATCAGACTATTCCCACTAACAATAGTCTATAGTGTACATTTGGTATATTTTTTCCATACCCTCCTGTTAGTAACACAGTACATCTTTGGTACTGATGTAAGAATATTACAGTACTGCTGTTTACTATAGTCCATAGTTAAATTAATTGTATTTTTCCCATACTTCTCCACATTCCCACCACCCTGCAATAGTGATGCACATTTGTTCTAGTTCATAGAAAGACATTCTTGTATTACAATTCTCATCCAACTCTGGGGTCATTATGTGATTCAGTCCCAAGATTTTTCTCTAGCTTTCTTTTTTTTTTTTTTTTTTTGAATTCTTTACTTAAGGCACAATATACAGAACAGTGCAAACAACAGCAAAATGTGACTTTTCCCATATTCTTTTTTTTTTTTTTTTTTTTTGTTTTCTCATTTTTTCTTTTATTTTATTTATTTATTTATTTATTTATTTATTTTTATTATGGGAGAGAGTGTGGTCTACAGTGTGAACTGTGGTCTATGGTTGGTGGCAAGGCTCCAGGATGTGTAAGTTCTAGCTTTCTTTTGATTGACATTTACATCCCCAGACTACCCTTTTCAGCCACAATCCCATTTATAAACCAGCTGTGTTAGTTCTACTCACTATAATGTGTTACCATCAACTCTATCCATTTCCACACTTTTACAGTCAAGTTAATTAAAACTTCTACATACATTAAGCATCAGTACACCTTCTCAGCCTTTCTTCTATCTCCTACTAACCTACACTTTAGGCTTTAAGCTATTAAAAAAAAACCTTTATTTTAGGTTTTAACTCCATACGAAGAATAAATGCATGGAGTTAAAACCTAAAGTTTTTTTCTTTAATACCTTATTACACCCTTGTGAAATTTAAATCTATCAGCCAAGTAATGAAATTAGTTTTATCCCCTCCCTGGCATGCAAGTTTTTTTTCCTTTAAAGTCCAATGCCATGTCTCAGTTGCCCTTAGAATGACTCATCATTCTTTTATGACCTTTGGGAAGGGTTGATTCACAGATCCTACTTTCACATGTTAATCTTCTTAGTACAGTGGTTCTCTGAATTTGGCCTCCAGACCAGCAGCATCAGTGTCACCTAGGAACTTGTTAGAAATACAAATTCTTGGACTTCACCCCAGAACTGCTGAATCAGAAACTCAAACTCTGGGATAGGAATGCTGGTGGAGGGGGTAGGGAGCAGTCTGTTTTAAAAAGCCTCTAAGTCATTCTTAAACATGCACAAGTTTGAGTTATAGCCTGTCTTTGAAGGTGTACTCTCATCACTCCACTGTACATACTACCCCCACTTAGACTCAGGTGCTGATAGAAGAAAATAAAAAATCACATTTTCATTAGAATTTCAAAGTGGTTTGGCAAGACTATTTCTACCACCAACCCCACACCCCACACACATACACACACAAAATTAAGAGATAACAATGTTGGTTACTTGAATATTCCAGGAAGGGTAAAAATGAACTATTTCCCTCCCATTGGGAGAATCACAGGAAAAGGTTGAACTTTCCCCAGGTCAAGCATATCAGTTTATATAGCTTATCCTCCAGATTAAATTCATTGAGTATATAGACTTTAGGAAAGTATAAAGACTTCATTCACAATAAAAATAAACTATAAATTATTTAATCACACATTTGGGCATTGAAAAAAGCAAATTTGATTTCCCTACTCTAAAATCTCAATCCCTTAAAAGTTTAGAAATATATGTAAACCTGGTCTCGATTATAGAATAGTTACTTTTCCTTGGTTTGCATATGTAACCTGTTAGTGAACTGGAAACTTAAACAATCTGTTTCTTACATATTAATGCACAGCTGATTAGCATTTTCGGACTGTCTTCATAAGTTCTTTCTTGGCAAGTTAGTGGTGGCACCTTAGTAGCATGGCTTGGAATACTATAGTAGCATTCTACAGTAAATTTCTCAGTGATGATGGCTTAGAATTTCCTAAATGTTTCTGAAGAACTTTCAGATCTTGGAAACTGGGCAAGATTTCTCAGAAAGGGCAGAAGTGGAGGATGACAATGGAAAGAGCTGTAGGGCTTTATCCCCTCTCCTGGTAGGATTTACAGTGTGAGATACTTTGTGGATGATTTGAGGGCTTTTGTATTTTTGCTGCCAAGAGATTGATATATCCTAGTCAACTTAGTCAACCAGTCAGTTATTAATTTTGAAAAAACTTTGTCAAACCAATTGTTTGACTGAATTAACTCTTGTTTCAAATACTCTGGCTGGTATCAAGCCATATTGTCTCAAGACATAGCCTAAGTTTGGATATATTCCTACTAAGAAACTGAGAGAACACTAACATCTGCAAGCCACAAAAATATAATTTTATATTTGCTTAATGGGCTTCAGGTGAAACAATCATTTGAGTCACAGGGAACTACCAAACCTTTTATAGTCTGTAGTCTGGTATACTTGATCTGCACCAAGTTGACTAAACCCAGATTCACTATGGTCTAATACATAACATTTTAAGTGGAAAAACCAGCTGATAAATATTCTGTTCTTTCTGCAGTTGAGTTTCAGTATTTACAAGGGAATCATCTGTTGTATTAAAATTTTTTATTCTTATTTTAGATAAATAAAACCTAGATTGCCTTGGGGAACTGTATAGTGTATTTCATGAGCATGTGAATCACTCAGATCTGGGTTTTAACCTTAACTCTTCAACTTTCTGTGTGACCTTAGGCAAATTACTTAACCTATCTGAGCCTCAGGTTTTCTCATCTGTGAAATAAAGGATAATAATACCTCAAAGTGCCTGGTAGTTAAGAAGTGATCAGTAAATGTTAGCTCCTTTCAGGAAAAAAGATTGAAATTACACTTAAATCTAATCTTAATTAAGATAAATAGACACTAAGTTGCCCTAGTGACCTGGAGGGACTATAACATTTGTCTTCCTGCCAGAGTCAATCATTGGCTGTGTGCATGGGTAATATATAAGTTTGTTTAACACAGGGGAAGAGAAAGAGTAGGGGCCTACGGTTAACCTCTCTGTGTTTGATTTAATAACAAGGAGAAAATGATTTAATTTTAAATTTGAAGAAAACAATGCCTAAAGGTATAATGTAAGTACAGAATTCTGAGAGAAAAAATAAAAGCTAGAATTGAGAGGATAGAAGAGAGAGGAGGACGAGGAGGGAGTAACTATCTTCCTAATTGCACTAGGGGAGCATGCAGAAATAATTATAATACAATGCATACTGTAATAAGTACTATATTGAGAGCTACAAAGAACAGTAGGTATTTGTGGGAGAAAAAGAAGGAGAGGGGTTAAAATTATTCTGATTGAGAAGACTGGGGATGAGGCAGTTTCTGGAAGTTTTCACCACATGCCCTCTCAACTCCTGTGGCTGGGAGACAGGTCAGCATTTGCAGCATGTATAATTGATTATCTCCTCAGGTGACTATGTCCTGAAAGATGATCTTTATCTAAATTGTAAAACAAAAGAATGAGGGAAAATTATTAGCAGTTGGCAACTATAGATATCATGTCTCACTTTTTTGAGACAGTAATATTCTTTAATATTGCTCTGACTCTGACACAAAGAAGATAACATGAGATCCACTAAACCACTGTCAATACCATATTTTTTGTGGAAGATAAAATATATAATTAAGGTATCAACTTATGCCTCACCTTTTAACACTACTCTAATGTACCTAACATTAAAGAAAACAGCAAATTTAATAAAGGAAATTAAGATAATTAGGAATAGTAAATAGTCGCTCTAGGGTTAATAGTCAGTTAACAGTAGTTATAAGCTTTCTTGTGAGCCATTTGATCTGTGAAATTAATTTTTACCACACCTTTTTACAAATTTTATGTTTGTCAACCACCTTAAAAAAGGAAATTTGGGGAGAAACATTTTATTGTTTCTACCACTCTATTTTCTGTCATCATTATTTCTTTGATTTAAAAAATTTTTTTGGATACTGGTACAAAGCTTTAATTGATATTTTATGGAAAATATATTAATAACAGTTTCTGTTGTTTAGACACATTAATAGCTGCTTACAACAAATTTGAAAACTGATAAATGTATGAGAAAGCTCTCACCAGTATCCTTGTCTTTAAAAGGAATTTAAAATTCTGGAGCTGTGTTTATTCTTCACTTTTGCCACTTGATCTTCAATGGTATGTAAACAGTCTGTAATAGAGTAACACTAATGTTCCTGGTATGCCATGAAAAATCTTATTTTAGTCCATTATGCCATAGGGTTAGTGCTTATGTACATAAGATACTAAACATCTGGGTTCTTGACAATTGAATGTTATGGTATCATGTGCATTCTAGCTATTTAAGAATCTTCATGGATGCAATAGCAGCAGAAAACTGTATCACAAATTATTATGCTTGTAGGGCATTCCAGTTTTGGTACAGTAGAAGAATATAATTTACCAGGCTAAGGAAACCATTGCCACAGGATTAAATATAGAAATAGGACCATGGGAAGTCTAATAGAGAAAAAAAGGTCTGATTTTCTTAGATACAACATTATCCAAACTTAACTATCTGTATATTTGAGGCTATTTCAAATAGATACTAAATCAAGTAGGTTTGATCACTAAATGGGTTGTGGGGAGTCAGTTAAAGGAGTTATTTGACCCAATAAAGAGTGGCTCAAAGGTGGTATTCTTAAGGATATAGGATCTGGAGAAGTCAGATTTTTCTGGATTTGTATCCTGACTCTGCCGAATAAATAGTTCTATGACCTTGGACATATGACCTATCTGTGGCAAATTTCTCAAGTGTAAACTGGGTATAATACTACTATCTGTGGCAATTTTCTCAAGCGTAAACTGGGTATAATACTATTACTTACCTCATAAGGTAGTTGTGAGGATTACATGAGTTAATATAAGTAACAGTGAGAACAGCGATGATACATGGTAAATCATCTAAAAAATATATACTATTATTGTTGTTAGTAGCAATTTTTAACTAATGGCTCCTTGTTCTGGAGTAATTGTGAGACAGTAACCAGCATATTGAGGAATGTGGGATTGATTCATTTCCTTTTTAAAGCAATCATTGTTAGTTATTTTTTATTGCTCTATTCTGGTTTTAAGAAAATAGTATTGTTCTTGAATCTTTGATTAGATTCACACACCTCTTAAAATGTGGGCTAGTACTTAAGAAGCAAAAGATTGGTATGATCCATGTTCCACAACACACTTTTCAGCTAGTACAAAACAACCAGATGTAAACAATTCATAAATTAAACACTGACTTTTTTCAGAGGATTTGAGGCAAATTAAAATATTAATAAACATTGTTAAGATCAAGGTGAGAGATCAGAAACCAATTAGGAGAATAATAAAGATAATTATCCAAAGAACCTAAGGTAAGATAATGAATTCAGGTGATTAATAAATACCTGGATTTCCTGATCTTTTCCTGATCTTTTGTGATTTCAGAACACCCCAAAAACTATGAAGACATTTATATCAATTTATAAAGAACCTATATTTGATAAAAGAAATAAAACTAGTATTTTGTAGTCAATTATTGATTTGTTAAGCCCAGCTGAAAGAAGACCTTACTGGGGGATTTGTACACAAATAACTTGTAAAACAATGAGGAAAATGTAAACAAGCTTTAAAAGCTATTTCCAGACATTTGGAAAGATTGGAGGGTAGGGTAGACACAGGTTTTCACAAACCTTCTGTACCTGTCTATATCAACAGTAAAGACTGACCCTCTGCAAAATATATGAATAAACAAAATTTTCTTTGCCATCATTCCTCTTCTTTTGATCCTTATATTTTTTCTTGTTTGCTAGTATTTCACCCTTGGTGCCCAGGTCTCTCACTTGAAAAGCCCTACTTGAGCAGGCAAGTTGCCCCAAATTTCCTACCTTTCTTTCTTCTACTTACAAAGACAGTGAAGTGACTCTGGCATTTCAGAAAACCTTTTAGCAAAGTGGGGCAAAAAAGGTTTTTTTACATTACTTCTCAGTTAAGTTAAAAATTAAGTCAAACATTCCATTAACTGCTAAGTCTCATAATGAGTAAAGTCACTATAGTAAGAATAAAGTGCCACCTGAGGGTATTTTCGGGGGATAATGAGACTGTTCTATATCTTTATTGTGATAGTGGTTACACTAATACCTGCATTTGTCAAAACTCATAGAATTGTACATTAAAATGGCTGAATTTTAATTACGTAAATTATACCTCAAATCCTGACCCCTAAAATATGTCTCACCTCCATTCTTTTTTTTTTTTTTTTTCCATTTTACTATTAAGAAGGGAGAAATTTGAAAGACAGTAGATAGATGAATGGATATAGCTATAAATATAACATTTTTTAAAGTTTTTAGGAAGAAAACTTCTAAGCTGGTGTTTAGAGATTGAAACTGTGACCCTAGAGACATAAGTTCAAACTCATCCATACCACTTACTTCATCCCACTCCCCCAAGTGATACCACGGAAGTTACTTTCCCTATCTGGAATTTGTTTCTGCCTCTATAAACTTAATGGGGTGGACTAGAATTCTCCTTAAGCTCAGGCAATTCTCTGTGGAGGTGGCCTTATTTTGGGAAAGGTGGGAGGCGTGGGTATGGAGATTTGTTTAAGTGTCAAAAAGTAAATCATCTGTCAAAAAAACCAGGTGGAATGGATAATGTCACATGAAATTTGAGAAACATCTGTTTGCCTATAGCAGTGCCTGGGTCAAGATGGAGCCACCTGGGTAGAAGTGATATATCAGGTTGCCGAAATCAGAATCTAGTTGACCCAGGACATTTTGGCCAGTGTAAAAAAGAAAGAGACTCTTACACTTGTATAGTTTTAAAGTATTACTTTCCTTAGTTTTTTTCCGAGAATTGTTGTTTTTTTTATTTTATTTTTATATCAATGTTAGAAGTTACTCTGTTAACACAAGATAATAACTACAATAATAATAAATCTGCTTTGGTCCATGGATACACTCCCCCCTTATGTTTATTCATTCTTCAATCTTGAGGGATTTGGGGTTATATCCACTCTTACTGCCTAACACTGAGAGGGAACTTATATATTATGGGGCAGAAGAAATTAATTGTTTTGCTTGCAGTTGAAGATACTCTTCATTTTGGTTATGGGACATGTCCATCATCATCATTTTGTTAGTTGTCCTGGCAAGCCCCAAGAACTGGAGAGTAGGAGTTGGCCACAACTCTGCTCGATTTCAGATATATACTTAACAAGTATAATGAAAATTATAGGGTCAAATAAAAGGGGTAGAAGAATCATGATTAACAGAATTATAAATGAGGAGCATTTTTGTTTGAGGCTTTGTTTACTGTGGCAGTTTGTAAAATCTTCCTGAAACCTGCATAAGCATAATCTCCAGTTTCTTGTTTGTTTGTTGGAGATAAAAGAACGGGGGGAAGTGAATTAGTGAAATGTTATGCTCAGTGTAAGAGAATGAGAAAACGTATAGAATGAAAATTACTGCATCTTAAAAAGAGTAAAGATTGCCTCCAGGATAAGTAGGTATATTTTTCTGAATATTTTACTGTTTTTCACTTTCGTATAATTGTTTGCTCAAATATATGTCTTTGAATTAGAGAAAGGAGAAAACATCTGTATTGTTGATTGCATCAATAAAGAATGTGAAATAGGAATTCATTGCACAATATTGATATGTGTTAATATAATACAACCTGATTATTTTTGGGAGAGCTGGATTCCCATTTCGAAATACAAATAGACCTAGATGAAATAGAAAATTGATAATATGATGATTTTTAAAAAGAAATAACAATGGGAACCAAGGCAAACCATGTTCTCTGGTTGAACTTGATTGTCCTCAACCTCTATGGAGCATCTATAAGTGAAACCTACCAAATAAGGTTCTCCATTAATATATTAGAGTACTATTTATGTCAATGACTTGTCACATAATTGTATATAGCCAGCGTCAGCATGATTTTAGTAACTCATAACCCAACAAGGGTATGGTTATGATAATAAGTGGTTTGAATCTAGAGAGCAGCAGCATTGGAGACGTTTGCATATCTCTCAAACACACTGGAATGTTCCTCAACTGAGTGCATGGAAGCCAGGCTTCTCTTGCAAAATACATCCAGAACATATAAAACAACTATCCAATGAGAGAGAACTACTTTATAGTGTTCACTTAAATTAAATACCTTGTGTTAGTACAGTGACATGCATGAATATTATTTTTGGCACTTCTTTTTGAGATATTCCCCTGATTGCATGCATAGGGTTGGTTGTGCAGGGAAAACTTCTGAGAGGGCAGGTGGGTAGTTTGGGATCCCTTGACATTCAGAAAGTTTGAAAACACTAATATAACTGGTTGATGGCAATTTTGTAATAGCCTACTTGACCCTGAATCCCTTGAAGTTGGAGTCCTTAACTTAATTTGTTTTTAAAGCTCATGCCCAGCACCTTGCATTGAATTAATCAGTCCTGTTTCGTATAGTATTGTTTAGTGGATAAATGTCAGGCATTGTGCTAGTCTTTCCATGTACATTATCTCTTTCAATCTCCAAAAGAGATCTGAGAGGAGGGTATCATCATTCCCATTTTACAGATGAGGAAACCAGGATTCAGAGTGGTCAAGTAATTTGCCTGTCACATAGTTAGGGGATAATAAACAGTTATCCAATGACATTCAAAAGTCAAAGTGCTCTTTATAACATACCAGAGATTGCTTCAATGTAGTAAATGATTGACCATATATGAATGTATTCATTTAATATATTAGTGATTTTATTAAAAGATTTATTTTTGCTAAACTGTTCTTATGATAAGAGTAGAAGAAATCCATACTTAAAGTATCCACAGTCATTATTTAACTTAAATAATAGCTTTTTTTCAGATACAATTCGTGTAACATGTTTTTAAAGTGTATAATTAAATGGTTTTTAGTATATTCACAAAGTTGTGCAACCAGCTTTATCTAATTTCAGAAGATTTTCATCACTCCCAAAATATTCCCATTTCCTCCCTTACCCCTGACCCTGGCAACCACTGATCTACTATCTTACTCCATGGATTGACATATTCAGGACAATTCATATAAATTGAATAATACAAAATGTAGCCATTTGTGAGAGGCTACTTTCATGAAGTGTGATTTATTTATTTTTATTTATTTAAAAATTTATTTTATATCAATTTTAAAATAAGATGATATCTACAATAACAATAAATCTACTTTAGTCAGCAGTTACATTTCCCCCTTATTTTTGTTTCTTCCTCAATTTTTAGGGATTTGGGAAAATGTCTATTCTAACTGCTTCAGGCTGAGAAGGGAGGTAAATATTATGAGCCAAAGAAATGGAATTGTTTTGCCTGCAGTTGAAGATACTCCTTACATTTGGGATGGGGCTGGTCCATCATCGTCATTTTGTTACTTGTTCAGGGCAAGCCCGAGGAAGTGGAGAGTAGGAGTTGGCTGCATATCTCCTGGGTTTCAGGGCTCAATCAGCAGAGGAACAATCTGTTGGCTTTAAGGTTCTGAGAAATATAGTTAACAAGTAAATTGAAAGTTATAGATTCAAATAAAAGAAGTAGTAGACTCAAGATTAGGGGATTAATACATGAGTATAACTGTGTTATATTGGGGAAATAGATTTTCATATATTATCAGATAGAGCCCGCTGAAGAGGTTTTGATTCATGAGGCTGTGTGGCTTGCCTGTGATGTTCAGACATCCCTCTAGGGCCCCGTATTAGTCAGCCAAATGGATGCTGATGCAAAGTACCAGAAATATGTTGGCTTTATAAAGGATATTTATTTGGGGTAAAAACTTACTGTTACAAGGCCCTAAAGAGTCCAACTCAAGGTTACTTCCTTAACAAACTCTGTTGTCACATGTTGAAGCAAGGTGGCGGGCAATGTCTGCTAGGGTTCAGCCTTTCTCTTTCCTCTTAAGACTCCGTGGGTCCAGCTTCTTCCCATCTCAGCTGTAAGCTGGCATAAGGCTTGTCTCTCTTCCCAAGGTCCATTTCTTTCCAGGCTCAGCTGCTCTGTTCTCTTCACAAGGTCAGCTGTACACTATCAGGTGAATGGCTCATCGTTCTTCCCAGGGGCTCTGCTGTGTCTATGGAGCTGTCTCTCAACCTCTGTGTATGTTCTCTGTGTGTCTACTTCTCTGTTCTTGATTGTCTGTTTATATAGCCCACCAAGGGGGCAAGGACTCAACCCTTCATGCCTTAATGATGTGGTCAAATCAAAGGCCTAATCTTGATTTAATCAGTAAATGATTAATTTAAATCAATCAAAGGGCATCATGCCCAGAGGAACAGACCAGTTTCCAAACATAATCAATATCTCTTTTTGGAATTCATAAATAATATCAAACTGCTACAGGCCCTCAGGAGCACTTTTGATTCAGGCTTTGTTTACTGTGGCATTTTTAAAACTCTATTTTATTTAATAAATTTTATTTCAACTTCAAAAAGTAAAATAACAGATAAAAGGCAGCTTAACAAATTATGGAAGACTTACTTTTAAAAATCCTGTCCAGACATATTTATCTTATTTAATCCTAAAAACGAATTCAATTGTTTCTCCAGTGTCCTGAAAGATGAATAAATGAGCACAGATTGTTTAAATGACATGACCAAGATCCCCCTGTTAATGAAGAAAATGAAAATAAGTTTATCATATTCACATCACATAAAACTAAATCCCATATTATTTTTTGACCCTGAGCATTGATATAGTACCCTCTTTGCCTTTGCTACAAAATATTACAATATTACTGTTAACTGCAGTCTATAAATTACATTAGTTGTATCAATTTAAGCACATAACTTTTTAAGTTTGATGAAGTTAAAATTCTTTGGTTGATTTTGCTTTTGGTATTATATTAAACAAACCATTAACTCATATCAAGTCATGAAAATTTATTCACACTTTTCTTCTAAGAGTTGGATAGTTTTGGTTCTTGGATTTAGGTTTCTGATCCATTTGGATATGACTTTGAATATGGTATGAGGGAAGGATACAACTTCCTTTGCTGCATGTCATCCCAGCACAATTTGTTGAAAATACTTTTCCTTATCCACTGAATTGTCTTAGCACCCTTGTAAAAAATCAATTGACCATAAATACAAGGGCTTATCTAACTTATTTTCATTTAATTTTCATGCCATTTTTATGATGTCTGCCTTGAATTTTATTGAAACATTTGAACTTTACAAAAATTAGATAATTATGTAATACAAATTTTGCTTCCTTGCTGTAAAATAATTATTGGAAAATTTTGTGATCAAAAGAAGCAAAAGTGAGTGGTTGCTTGGGGGATCCAAGATGGCAGCATAAGAAGAGCCAGCTGCATCCTCCTCCAGAGTCTGTGGGCAGTTGAGCAAAGGCAACTAAAAAGGTATAGAATAAGTGGAACCAAGTATTAAGGGGACCCTTAAAACAAAACTAAATAAAAATAAAACCCTAGATTATAAAAACTAACCAAGTGAATAATTCCATCAAGATAAACAGATACATAGATATCAGCAATAAATTACAAGCCATACTAAGAAACAAGAAGTCATGGCCAAGTCTAATGAACATATTAAAAAGCAGAAGGAGATGCACAACCTGTAAGAACTAATCAATGATGTCCAAACAAATCTCCTTTATCAATTCAATTAACTGAAGGAAGAGATAAAGGGTATCAAGAAGACACTGGGGAAACATATAGAAGAAATAGTAAACATATGTAAAATGATAACAGATCATATGGTGATGAAAGGCACAATGCAAGAAATTAAAAAAAAAAAAAAAACACCAAGAATACATAACAGCAGATTTGTACAAACAGGGTATAGCCATTTGGCAGTTTGATGTGATTATGAATTCCAAAAATATATATTGGATTATGCTTGCAAACTGGTCTGTTAATCTGGGCATGATTAAGTTATGATTAGGGCGTTGACTGGGCAATGTCCATAGGGCGTTGAGCCCCACCCCTTGGTGAGTGGGGTCTCCAAGATAAAAGACACGGCAAAGGACAGTGTTGGAGCAGTTTTGATGTTGGAGACTTGAGCTGGAGCTCCGGGAAGTAAGAGAGCTTGGTGGTGAGGAAGGAGAGAAGGTCCTGGGATAGAGACAAGCCATTTGCCTGATAATCTACAGCTGGCCTTGTGGCAAGACGCAAAGCCTAGAGAGCCTCATAGTCTACAGCTGACCTTGTGGAGGAAACAGAGGAGCTAAGCCCGTAGAGAAACACAGCCCTGGGAAGAGAGGAACCCAAGAAACCTGAACCCTGGCAAACGTCGGCAGCTGTCTTGCTTCACCACGTGGCAATGGACTTTGGTGAGGGAAGAAACTTATACTTTATGGTCTGGTAACTGTGGACTTCTACCCCAAATAAATACCCTTTATAAAGACCAATCAATTTCTGGTATTTTGCATCACACCCCTTTGGCTGACTAATACACAGGGGAAAGATTTAGTGATGTTGAATATAGCACATCTGAAATCAAACCGATAGTAAAACATATTTAAAAAATGGAGGGAAGCGGCTGTGGCTCAATCAGTGGGGCTCCCGTTTGCCATGTGGGAGGCCCCGGGTTCGGTTCCCGGGGCCTCCTGGTGAAGGCGGGCCTGCCCGCACGGCGTGGTTGGCTGGCCCAGCGAGCACAAGCGGCAAGGGGGGGATAAATGAATAAATAAATAAAAATCTTTAAAAATAAAAAATAAAAATAAAAAATAAAAAATAAAAAAAAAATAAAAAATGGAAAAATGCAGCAGGGTTTCAGAGAACTGAATAATGACACAAATGCACAAATATATACATTATGGGCATCCCAGAGGGAGAAGAGAAAGGAAAAGGCACAGAAGGAGTGTTTGAGAAAATAATGGCTGAATATTTCCCAACTGTCATGAGGGACATGGTTGTACACGTTCAGAAGTGCAGGGTACACCAAACACAATAAATCCTAGCAGACCTACAACAAGACACATACTTATAAGATTGTCAAATGCTCAAGACAAAGACAGTATCCTGAAAGCAACAAGAGAAAAGAGATCTATTCCATATAAGGGAAGCTCAATAAGATTAAGTGCTGATTTCTCATCTGAAACCATGGAGGTGGGAAGGCAGTGGTAGGACATAGTTGAGGTGCTGAAAGAAAACTGGTGCCAGCCAAGAATTCTGTATCAAGGAAAATCATCATTCAAAAATGGGGCAGAGTTCAAAATATTCACAGAAAAACAGAAATTGAGAAAGTTTGTTAACAAGAGTCCTGCCCTTCAAGAAATACTAAGGGGTGTTCTGCAGGTTTAAAGGAAAAAACAGGAGAGAGAGAGAGATGGAAGAGAGTGTAGAAAGAAGATTATTACTAGTGTCTTAAAGGAAAAATACAGCATGATTCTGCTTATATGAGCTAAGGATAGTGAGCAGACTCATGGAGATAGAGTCTGAATGATCAGTTACCAGGAGATAAGAAGGGAGTAGAGAGTGATGAGCCTATGCCCAATCTGGGCAGAATCTATGATAAGATGGAGGGTGGTAGTTTGGCAGTCAATGTGGGAGATGGGGTTGCAGCAGTATGAGTGGGATTCATAGTAATGGAGTGTGAGTGTGAGTGTGAACAGGATTGGGCTGATGTGTATGGCCATTCATGGACCTGGGGAAAGGGTTGGAGAAACAGGTGAACTCTGGGGAGGATGCATACTGTGGTGAGAAAACAACTCTGGGAGTGTTCCTTTGCTATCAATGGCAGGGGAGAGTTTCTGGTGCAGGGTGTCAATAATGAGGGTATGTGTAGGAAAGGGTATACCTGGAGCATGCCTCTATGGAGTATGAATGTGTTCAGGTTGTCATAGGTTGATATCTTTGTGCATAGAGACCCACACAATAACCAACAAGATATTAAACTCCCATTCTAGGGAGTCCTGCTACATTCTCAAATAGAGTGGCAAGAATATCTAGAGTGTATAGGTAGGTCCTAATAAAAGGAAACAGACCAACATGCCAAGCCTAGGATATTAATTCTTGTATTTATGAACCTTATCCTTTTAAAATTGAAGCTTAGTCTAATGATAACTATTGCCTAAATATTACCTCCTGAAAACCTACTTGTTACTCAAATGTGGCCTCTCTCTATGCCAAATTCAACAAATGAACTCACTACCTTCCCCCCCCCCCAGAATGGGACATGACTCTCGGGGGTCAAGGGATTAATACCAAACACCAACCAGGAGTGCATGTAGAAAAAGACCTTGAGCAATAAGTCTATAGTAGAATACCAGTAAGTCTGCTTTAGTCCATAGTTCATTCCCCAATCCTGAGGATTCTGGGATGGTGATGTCCACTCCACCTCTAATTGAGAGGGGGGTGCAATCCATTAGGGCCAATGGATGGGACTCTCTTGCTTGCAGTTGTAGACTCTCTTGGTTCCTTGGTATTGTAGTTGTCCATCGTTCCCTCCTTGTTAGTTGTCATGGGTGACACCAATGAACTGGAGAGTAGGTGTTGCGACTCCATTGAGATTCAAGGCCCAGCTGACACATGGACAGCCTAAAGATTTAAGTCTCTTGGTTGTGCACCTACCAACTCTAGTACTAATTATAGGTTCAAATAGAAGAACAGAATAGCCACATGTAGGGAAACCACAACTGAGTCCAACTCTGTCACACTGGGGAACATAAGTTCCAAAGTAGGGCCAACTGGCAAGCCCCCAAACTCCTGAGCTATCTGCCCTGATTATAGTGTCTGGATGTCTCCAGAACCCTCAGGAACCCTGCTGTTTGGAGTAGTATCTACTTTGGCAGTCAATGAGATCCTTCTGAGGCATGCATAAACGTAACCTCTGGAATGGCCTCCAGACTCACTTTGAAGTCTCTTAGCCATATAAACTCATTTGCCTTTACCTATTCCCCCTTTTGGTCAAGATCTTTATCCAGTTGCTTTGGTAGTTGGTGCTTGGTAGTAATCGCTCAGTGCCAGGGAGGTTCACCCCCAGGGTTCATGTCCCATGCTGAAGGGAAGAAAATATATTTATATGCTGAGTTTGGCTTAGAGAGAGGCCACATTTAAGCAACAAGGTGGCTTCCAGGAGGCAACTCTTAGGCACCCTATAATACTAGGGTAAGTTTCCATTTCAAGAGTAAAGGTTCATAAGCACAGTCATCAATATCAAGGGCTCATCAGTGGGCCACATCCTCCTACACTAGTCATTTTCCTGTACTCAGGGGATTCTTGGTGTCCCATTAGAGAATGTGGCAGAGCTCCTCAGAATGGTAATTTGATAATCCTTCATTTATTGAGTGAATCTCCACCCACTGTGACAATGCCCCGTGAACATTTGAACACATTTTATAAATGCCCAGGTGAGCTTACTCCCATGTATCCCCCATCACTGACACCCTGCGCCAATTATCTTCCCCTGCCATAGTTGTAACCCTTCTGTGATCCCAAACTTCTTCAAAAATGAAGCCAATAAAATAGCCAAAAACAATTAATAAGAAAATGAAATAATAATGGCATTTTAAAAATAAGAAATAAAGTACAAAAAAATAAAAAAATTTGGGATAATAGAAACTAACGAAAAATATTTAAAAATAAATTTTTTTGACATTTTGCCTTTCATCACTGTAAGATCTGTTGTCCTATATGTACAGTGACATTTTATTTTGTTTATTCCCCCAGTATCTTACTTTTTTCATTTTGTCTTCAAAGAAGTTTTAGTTTACAGAAAGTCACATACTGAATACAGGGGACTCCCACTTACCCAATGTATTAGTCAGCCAAAGGGGTGCTAATGTAAAATACCAAAAATGGGTTGGTCTTTATAAAGGGTATTTATTTGGGGTAGAATTCCACAGATACCAGGCCATAAAGTGTAAGTTTCTTCTCACCAAAGTTCATTGCCACGTGTTGGAGCAAGACAGCTGCCGACGTTTGCCAGGGTTCAGACTTCTTGGGTTCCTCTCTTCCTGGGACTGTGTTTCTCTCTGGGTTTAGCTCCTGTTTCCTCCACAAGGTCAGCTGTAGATGATCAGGCAAATGGCTCACTTCTCTTCTCCTGGGGCCTTCTTTCCAACATCCAAACTGCTTCTCAAAAAAACGGCTTTAACTCTGTTCTTTGCCTTGCCTTTTATAGTCGATTCCCCACCCACCAAGGGGTGGGGCTCAAAGCCCTACTGATATGGCCCAGTTAATGCCCTAAGCATAACTTAATCATTCCCAGATTAACAGATCAGTTTACAAGCATGATCCAATTATATTTTTGGAATTCATAATTACATCAAATTGGCCAATGGTTACACCCAACATCTTCCCCCTTTTCCCCCTTCCCCTATTAATAACATTTTATATGTGGATGGTATGTTTGTTATAGCTGATGTACAAATACCCATATTCTTTTGATGTAACTTTTATGCAATTTAAATTCTCTCTATAAATAAAGTTTATTATATGGGGAAAATGGGCAAAGGAATATGGTGATACTTGGTAAAATACAACCAATGTAACTTATAGACTACAGTTAACAGTAATATTGTAATACTTTTACTGCAATGGCAAAGAAAATATTATATAAAAGCCCAGTGTCAAAAATGGGAGGTAAAAGGCGGTACGGGATCTTTCCTTTTGGAATAATGAAAATGTTCTAAAATGAACTAAGATGATGAAAGCAAAACTCTGTGCTGGAATTGAGAGCCACTTTGTGTACAGTTTGGATGGATGGTACAAGACAGAGGACCATAAAATAACACAGTGTACCCTATGGTGGGACATGGACTGTGGTTAACAGTAGAAATATGAGAACTTTTTCTCATGAAATATAAGAAATATGCAATATTAATACAGAGAGAGAGACAGAGACAGAGACAGAGAGAGACAGAGAGAGACTTCAGCTAAGGTCCCTCAGCTCTCCCCATGGCTTGCCTGGCTCTCCTCTTCCATAAATAGGTTGCTCCACAGCAACTCCAGTCTACCCCAGAGCTTGCTTCATGGCTTCCCCATGAACAGCTCCGTGGATCCCCCTCCCACAGAACCAGCTTGGTAGATTTCCTCCCCCTATGCCTGCTGGTAATCTTCCTTTTGCTCTAGGGCAGACTGTTATGCTCCCTTCTCCTGGGCTGACTTGGTGGCTCCCCTTTTCCCTGGTGCCCAACTGGAACCCTTCCCTCTCCAGCTGCCCTCTCCTATTGACCCCGCAACACCCTGGCTTCCCTTATGCCCAGCAAACCTGTCTACCTTCCCACAGTTTCAAGAGGAAGAGTACAGTCCGTGCTTCCCTACTCTGCCATCTTGGATCACCAAATAATTTTTTTTATAAGCTCACAACTTCTATAATACAAATTAAAAAAAAAAAACTGTTTAAAAAGTGAGTGTATTCTAACGTTGAAAATAAATATATTGCAGGCTTTGTTACAACAAATTATTATTATCTACTATAGTTTAAAGTTCACAATGAAATGGATTACCAAAGATTTAGTTTTTTTTTTCATGTTAAAAACAATTTATTGAAATATATTATCCATACATGATCATACATAGAAAATAAATGTATAGTAAAAGTTGTGAACTTACAAAATAAACATGCATAACATCATACAGGGCTCCCATACATCACCCCGCTACAAATACCTTGCATTATTGTGAAACATTTGTAACAAATTACAAAAGATCATCATCAAAATATTCACAATAACTATAGTCCATATTTTAATTTTGGTGTATTTTCCCCAAAAAAACCCTATTTTTGTTCATAAACCATATAATTTATCTAAACTGTACAATCAATGGCATTTGGCATAATCACTGAATTGCACATTCATCACTTCAAACATTATTAGAGCATTTTCATTACTACAAAAAGGAGAAATACAACAGAACACAAACCACTATCATCTATCATCTCATATGTTAGCACTACAAATTACAAATCCTATCATGTGTTGTCAACATTTCTATTCATTTCCAAACATTTACAAAAAAAACTTTTTACCAATTCTTCGCAGATTAAACCTCAGCCTTCCATTCTCTAACCAATACTTTCTCTGGTGACATATTCTATCTATTAAATCCATGATTTGCTCATTATATTTAGTTCAAAGCAGTAAAATCATATAATATTTGTCCTTTTGTGCCTGGCTTGCTTCACGCAACATAATGTCCTCCAGGTTCATTCATGTTGTCATATGCTTCACGGCTTCATTTCTTCTTACCACTGCATAATACTCCATCACTGTTTTTTTTTTTTTTTTTATCCATTCGTTAGTTGATGGACACCTCGGTTGTTTCCATCTTCTGGCAATTTTGAATAACGTTGCTATGAACATCAGTGTGCAAATGTCTGTTCATGTCACTGTTCTAAGTTCTGGGTATATACTTAGTAGTGGTATTGCCAGGTCACATGGTAGATTTATATCTAAATTCCTTAGGAACCACCAAACAGACTTCCACAGTGGCTGTACCATTCTACATTCCCATAAAGAGTGCATTTCTATCCCTCCATATCTTCTCCAACACTTTCAGTTTTCTGGTTTGTTTATAGTGGCCTTTATAGTAGGTGGGAAATGCTATCTCATTGTAACTTTGATTTGCATTTCCCTAATAGTGATGTTAAACAGTTTTCATGCATTTTTTTCACCATTTGGATTTCTTCTTTAGAAAAATGTCTATTCAGGTCTTTTGCCAGTTTTCAATTGGGTCATTCATCTTTTTATTATTAAGTTGTAGGATCTCATTATATATCATGGATATTAACCCCCTTTCAGATGTGTGATTTCCAAATATTTTCTTGCTTTCTATAGGCTGCCTTTTTACCCTCTTCACAAAGTCCTTTGAGGTGCAGAAGTGTTTAATTTTGAGGAGCTCCCATTTATCTGTTTTTTATTTTGTTGCTCATGCTTTCGGTGTAAGGTTTAAGAGACTCTCACTTACTAGAAGGTCTTATAAATGTTTCCCTACATTATCATCCAGGAATTTCATGGTCCTGGATTTTATGTTTAAGTCTTTGATCCATTTTGAGTTAATTTTTGTGTATGGTGTGAGATAGGTATCCTCTTTCTTTCTTTTGGATATGGATATCCAGTTCTTCCAGCAACATTTGTTGAATAGAATGTTCTGCCCCAGCTGGATGGGTTAAAAACCTTGTCAAAAATCACTTGACAATAGATGTGTGGGTCTGTTTCTGAACCATCAATTTGGTTCTATTTGTCTATATGTCTATCTTTATGCCAGTCATGCTGTTTTTACCACTATAGCTAGGTAATATGATTTAAAGTCCGGAAGTGAGAGTTCTCCAACTATGGTTTCTTTTTAAGATGTTTCTGGCTATTCGGAGTCCATTTTGCTTCCAAATAAATTTGTTAATTGACCTTTCTATTTCTGTAAAGTAGGGTGTTGAGATTTTCATTGGTATTGAACTGAATCTATTAATCTTTTTGGGTAGAATTAACATCTTCACGATGTGTAGTCTTCCAGTCCATGAACATGGAATATCCTTCCATTTGGGGGGATCTTCTTTGATTTATTTTAGCAGTGTTTTGTAGTTTTCTGAATACAGATTCTTTCCATTCCTGGTTAAATTAATTCCTCAATATTTGATTCATTTTGTTGCTACTGTAGATGGAATTTTTTTCTTGATTTCCTCCTCAGCTTTCTTATTACTAATGCATAGAATTGCTACTGATTTTGTATACTGGCATTTTGCTGAACTCATTTATTACCTCAATTAGCTTTGTTATAGATGTCTTAGGATTTTCTAAATACAGGATCATGTCATCTGGGAATAGTGAGAGTTTTCCTTTCCCCTTTTTTCCAATTTGCATGCCTTATATTCTTTTTTCTTGCTAATTGCTCTAGCTAGAACTTCTAGCACAATGTGTAATAGCATTGGTGACAGTGGGCATCCTTGTCTTGATCCAGATCTTAGAGGGAAAGCTTTCAACTTCTCCCCATTGAATACAATGTTGTCTGGGAATTTTCATATATGCCCTTTATTATGTTGAGGAACTTTACTTCCATACCTATATTTGAAGTGTTTTTTCAAGAAAGGATGCTGCATTTTGTCAAATGCCTTTTCTGCATCAATTGAGATGATCACGTGGCTTTTCCCCTCTGATTTGTTAATGTGGTTTATTATGTTAATTGATTTTCTTATGTTGAACCACCCTTGCATGCCAGGAATAAAACCCACTTAATTATGATGTATAATTGTTTTTGTATGCTGTTGGATTCGATTTGCAAGTATTTTGTTGAGAATTTTTGCATCTATGTTCATTAGAGAGATTGGTGTGTAATTTTGTTTTCTTGTAGTATCTTTATCTGGCTTTGGTACCAGGGTGATATTGGCTTCATAAAATGTGTTGGGTGATTTTCCCTCCTTTTCAACTTTTTGGAAGAGTTTAAACAAAATTGATATTAATTCCTCTCAAAATGTTTGTTATAATTCACCTGTGAAGCCATCTGGGCCTGGATTTTTCTTTTTTGGATGATTTTTGATGACTAATTCAATTTCTTTGCTTATAATTGGTTTGTTCAGTTCTCGTATTTCTTGCAGAGTCAATGTAGATCGGTGGTACATTTCTAGAAATTTGTCAATTTGATCTAGTTTTTCTAATTTGTTGGCCTACAGTTTCTCATAATATCCTTTTATGGTACTTTTTATTTCTGTGGGGTCAGTTATATTGTCCCCCTTTTCATTACTGATTTTATTTGCATCTTCTCTCCTTTGTCCCTTGTTAATCTTGCTAAGAGTTTGTCAATTTTATTGAGTTTCTCAAAGAACCAGCTTTTGTTGTTGATTTTCTTTACTTTTTTTGTCCTCAAATTTCCTTTATTTCTGCTTTAATCTTTGTTATTTTTTCCTTTATGCTTGCTTTGGGATTGGTTTTCTGTTCTTTTTATACTTTCAGTTAGATCTTTGATTTTAGCTTTTTCTTCTTTTTTAATATAGGCATTTAGGACTATAAATTTCCCTCTCAGTACTGCCTTCACTGTATCCCATAAGTTTTGATAAGTGGTGTTCTAATTTTCATTTGTCACAAGATATATACTAATTTCCTTTGCAATTTCTTCTTTGATCTACTGATTGTTTAGGAGTGTGTTGTTTAGCCTCCATATATTTGCAGATTTCCCTCTTTCCCACCTGTTATTGATTCCCAGCTTTGTTCCATTATGATAAGAGAAGGCTTTTTGTGTAATTTCAATCTCCTTAAATTTATTAAGAGTTCTTTTGTGGCCCAAAACATGGTCTATTTTGGAGAAAGATCCATGAGAAATTGAGAAGAATGTATAATCTACTCTTTTGGGTGTAATGTTCTGTATATGTCTTTCAGGTCAAACTCGTTTATCATATTGTTCAAGTTCTCTGTTTTCTTGTTGATTTTCTGTCCAGTTGTTCTATTGATGTGAGAGGCATATTGAAATTACCAACTATTATTGTAGAGATGTTTGTTTCTTCTTTCAGTTTTGCCAGGATTTGCCTCATGTATTTTTGGGTATCCTGGTTAGGTGCAGATATTTATGAGTGTTACTCCTTCCTGGTGGATTGTTCCTTTTATTAATATATAATGGCCTTCTGCATCTCTTATCACCTTTTTGCACTTAAAGTCTGACACCAGTATAGCTATCCCTGATGTGTTTTGGTTGCTATTTGCATGAAATATCTTTTTCCAACCTTTCACTTTCAGTCTATTTGCCTCTTGGGTCTAAGGTGAGTCTCCTGCAGATAGCATAGGGATGACTCATGATTCCTTATCCATTCTGTCAGCTTATGTATCTTTTGATTGGGGAGTTTAATCCTTTAACATTCAAGGTTATTACTCTAAAAGTATTACTTACTTCAGCCATTTTGTTCTTTGGCTTTCATACCTCATATCTTTTTTTTGTCCATCTTTTTGCTTTTTTGATTACACTTTATGACAGTCTTCACTTCTAGACTCTCCTCCAAGCATCTCTCTCTTTTGGTTGTAGAACTCCCTTTAGTGTTTCTTGTAGAGTTGGATTCTTGTTTATGAACACTTTTAGTTTCTTAATATATATAAATATATTAAAGTCACCATCATATTTGAAGGACAGTTTTGCCAGATAAATAATTCTTGGCTGGCAGTTTTTCTTTTTCAGTACCGTAATTATATCATACCACTGCCTCTCACCTCCAAGGTTTCTGAAGAGAAATCTGCACTATGTATTATTGGACATCCCTTTTATGTAATGTTTCTCTATTTCCTTACTGCTTTTTGAATTTTCCCTTTATCTTTGGCATTTGGCATTCTGCATATTATGTGTCTTGGGGTAAGTCTATTTGAGTTTATTCTGACTGGAGTATGCTGTGCTTCCTGGACAAGTATGCTCATGTCTTTCATGAGAGTTGGGAAATTTGGGGCCATTATTTCCTCAGATACTCTTTCTGCCCATTTTCCCTTCTTATGCCCTTCTAGAACTCCCATAAAATATATGTTGGTGTGCTTACTGTTATCATTCAACTCCCTGAGCCCCTGCGCATTTTTTCCATTCTTTTCTGTTCTTCTCTCTCTTCAATTCCAATTGTTCTTTCCTTTATGATGCTTATTCTTTCTTCCATGATTTCTAATCTGCTATTGTGTGCCTCTATTGTACTTGTAATCTCAATTGTTGTGTTTTTCATTCCCATAAGCTCTATTTTTCTATCCAAGATTTCAAATTTTTCTTTGTGCTTACTCATTGTCTTCTTAATGTCTTTTATTTCTTTCGCCATGTCACCCTTCAAATCCATGATTTGAATTGGGAGATTTGTAAGAACCTCATTGATTAGTTATTTCAAGTCCTGTGTGTCATCTAGAGCTTTGATTTTTTCCTTTGCCTGAGTCACATCTTTTTTCTTGGTATGGCTTGTAATATTTTGCTGATGCCTAGGCATCTAAATCCTTTTTATTTTATTTTTAAAGAAGCTTTAGATTGCATAAATAAAGGATTGAAAATTTAGGAGGATTCCCATATAGCCCACACTCTCCCTGCCCCCCCGCTTTTCCCCATAAACAACATCTTTCATTAGTGTTGTACATTTGTTACAATTGATGAACACATTAAAGCATTGTTACTAACCATGGTCAATAGTTTACATTGTAGTTTACACTTTGCACCACACATTTTTATAGGTTTTGACAAAATGTATAATGGCCTGTATCCTTCATTGCAATGGCATTCAGATCAATTACAATTTCCCAATAATGCTTCATGTTACACCTATTCTTTCTTCTAACTCCCCTCAAAACCTCTGGTGATGATGACCTTTATATCAATGTTACAATTTTCTCTATTACTGGAATAATAATAAGTCTAACTTAGTCCATAGTTGCAGTCCCCCTTGTGTCTGTTCATTCTTCAGTCTTGAGGATTTTGCGATGGTGATGACTACTCTGTTTCAGTTTGAAAGGGGGCATAGATCCCATGGGTCAGATGGATGGAACTGGCTTGATTGCAACTCTGTATTTTGGGATGGGCATTGTCCATCATCATCCTTATTTTTAGTTGTCCTGGGTGAGTCTAATGAACTGGAGAGTAGGTGTTGCAACTCTGCTGAAATTCAAGGCTCAACTGGCATATGAACAAACTGAAGATTTAAGTCTCTGGGACATATATGTAATGAGTATAGTGCTAATTATAGGTTCAAATAAAAGGGGCAGAGGGGCCATTTGTAAGGAAATTATAAATGAGCCTAACTCTTACAATGGGGAACCTATATTCCAAGGTAAGGCCCACTGACAGTGTGCCGAGTTCCTGAGTTTGGTCTGCCCTGCCTATAGTGTCTAGATGTCTTTAGAGCCCTCAAGAGCACCCCCGCTTGAGCACTGTTTACTGTGGCAGTCAATGAGATCCTTCTGAAATATGCATAAGCGTAACCTCTAGAATGACCTCCTGACTCACTTTGAAATCTCTTAGCCATAAAAACTCATTTGTACTCAATATTTCCCCCTTTTGGTCAAGGTCTTTTTCCAAATGCATCACTAGTTGATGCTTGGTAATAATCCCTCGGTGCCAGTGAGGCTCATCCTCAGGAATCATGTCCCATTGTAGGGGGAAGACAGTGAATTTATATGCTGAGTTTGGGTTAAAGAGAGGTCACATTTGAGTAACAAGGAGGCTTTCAGGAAGTTCGCTTAGACAATATATAATACTAGGCTAAATTTCAATTTCACAAGAACAAGGTTCATAAGCACAACCATCAGTGTCAAAGGCCTGGCATATTGGTCTGTCCTCCTTTGCTAGGCATTGCCCATGTACTCCAGGGATTCTTGCTGCTCTATTAGAGAATTATTGTGTGGGTCTCCACCCACTAGGACAGCACCTCATGATCATTTGAACATCTACATATTCCTTAAAGGCATGCCCCAGGTGCACCCCTCCCAAAACATCCCCCATCACCAACACCCCACACCAGTGATCCTCCCCGACACAGTTGCAACCGTTCTGCAATCCAAAACTTCCCCAATAACAAAGTTAAAAATAAATAAATAAAAATAAAATTTTAAAATTTTAAAAAAGTTAAAAATTTCATTATGTCTTTCATCATCATAAAGATATTTTATCTTTTATGTACACTGACATTTCTTCTGTATGTTGCCCAGTGTCTTATATTTTTACTTTATTTTCAAAGAACTTTTGGTTACAGAAAAGTCATGTAGAAAATACATGGGATTCCCCTATACCCCACCCCCTCCACTTCTCATATTTTTTCCATATTAATAACATCTTACATGACTTTGATACATATGTTTTTCTTTTTCAATATTTTTGGCTATTTGGGGCCTCTTGCACTTCCAAATAAATTTCACAATTAGCTTTTTCAATTCAGTGAAAAAATGCTGTTGTAATTTTTATTGGGATTGCATTAAATTTGTAAATCAATTTAGGTAGGACAAACACCTTAATGATGTTTGGTTTCCAGTACATGAACATAGAATAGTCTTCCATTTCTTTAAGTCTTCATTGATTTCCTTTAACAATGTTGTATATTCTTCTGTGTAAAAGTCCTTTACATCTTTCATTAGGTTTTATTCCTAGATATTTGATTCTTTTAGTTGCTATTGTGAGATTTTTAAATTGATTTCCTCCTGAGATTGATCATTATTAGTTTACAGACATGCTACTGATTTTTACGTATTGATCTTATATCCTGCCACATTATTGAACTTCTTTATCAGCTCTAGAAGGTTTGTTGTAGATTTTTCAGAGCTTTCTATGTTTAGTATCATGTCATCTTCAAATTCTGAAATTTTTACTTCTTCCTTTGCAATTTGGATGCCTTTTATTTACATTTTTTGCCTAAGTGCTTGAGCAAGTTACTTCTAACGCAATGTTAAATAAGAGTGGTGACAGTGGGCATCATTGTGTTGTTCCATGTCTTAGAGCAACGGCTTTAGCATTTCACCATTGAATATGACGTTAGCATTTCGTCATTCACCGTTACAATGACGTCATCATTGTAGCTGGGTTTTTCATATATACCCTTTATGTTGAGGAAGTTTCCTTCTATTCCTATCTTTTGAAGTGTTTTTATCAAGAAAGGATGCTGTATTTTGTCAAATGCTTTTTCTGCATCAATAGAGATGATCATGTGATTTTTTTCTTTCGGTCTGTTTATGTGGTGTATTACATTGATTGATTTTCTTATGTCGAACCATCCTTGCATAATAGGGATGAAGTCCACTTGATCATGGTGTGTACTTGGTTTGATGTGTTGTTGGATATGATTAGCAGGTATTTTGTTGAGGATTTTAGCATCCAGTTTCATTAGAGATATTGTTCTGTAGTTTTCTTTTGTAGTGGCGTCTTTATGTGTCTTTTGGTATTAGGGTGATGTTGGCATCATAGAATGAGTTAGTCAATGTTCCCTTTTCTTCTATATTTTGGAAGAGTTTAAGCAGGATTGGTGTTAGTTCTTTCTGAAATGATTGGTAGAATTCACCTGTGAAGCTATCTGGTCCTGGGATCTTCTTAATTGGGAGGTTTTTTGATGACTAATTCCATTTTGTTACTTGTGATTGGTCTTTTGAGTTCATCAGTTTCTTCTTTCATCATTGTAGCTGCTTGTGTATTTCTAGAATTTTGTCCATTTCATCTAAGTTATCCATCCTGTTGGCATAGATCTTTTCAAAGTGTCCTGTTATTATACTCTTTATTTCTGTGAGATCAGTGGTGATATCCACTATCTCATTTTATATTTTATGTATTTGCATCTTATCTTTTTTTCTTTGTTAGTCTAGCTAAGGGTTTGTCAATTTTATTAATCTTCTCAAAGAACAAGCTTTTTTCTAGTGTTTTTTAATTCTCAATTTCCTTTAGTTCTGTGCTAATCTTTGTTATTTCCTTCTTTCTGCTTGCTTTGGGATTAGTTTGTTTTCCTTTTTCTAATTCCTCTGGGTTTGCAGTTAGGTTTTCAATTTTAGCTCTTTCTTCTTTTTTAAAATAAGCATTTATGGCTATAAATTTCACTCTCAGCTCTTATTTTGCAGCATCCCATAGATTTTGATATGCCATGTTCTCATTTTCTTTCATTTAAAAGTAGTTACTGATTTCTTTTGCAGTTTCCTCCTTGACCCACTGATTTTCTGAGTGTGTTTACCTTCCATATCTTTGTGCCTATTCTGTTTCTCTGTCCCTTATTAATTCCCATCTTTATTCCATTGTGGTCAGAGAAACTACTACGTATAATTTTATACTTTCTGAATCATTAACACTTGTTTTGTGATCTATCGTATGGTCTAATCTGGATAATGATCCATGTGGGATCAAGAAGAATGCATATCCCACTGTATTTGGGTGTAATGTTCTGAATATGTCTATTAGGTCTAGATCCTCTAACACATTGTTCAAGGTCTTTGTTTTTTTATTGACTGTTTACTGAGATGTTCTGTCTAATGGTGATAATGGTATATTAAGGTCTCCCACTGTAACCACTATAATTATAGAGATGGCTATTTCTCACCTCTGTTTTTCCAATGCTTTTTTTTTTTTTTCATGTATTTTGGGGCACACTGGTTAGGTGCATAGCTGTTTGTTATTATTCTTTCTTCTTGATAGATTACCTCTTTTATTAATATGTAGTGTCCTTCTTTGTCTCTTGTAGTAGTTTTGCATTTCATGTCTATTTTGTCCAATATTAGTGTAGCTACTCCCACCATTTTTTCTTAATTTTTTTCATGTAAAATTGTTTTCCAGCCATTCACTTGCAGCCTCCTTGCATCCCTGTGTTTAAGGGAGGTTTTTCATAGACAGCATATAGAAAGGTCATGTTTCCTTATCCACTCTGTCTATCTGTGTCTTTTGGAGAGTTTAATCCATTAAGGCTCATTGTTATTACTGTTAAGGCAGTACTTACATTAGCCATTTGTTCTTCAGGTTTGTATATGTCATATTTTGTTTTTATTTCTCTTTTTATGTTTTTAGTGGCTCTTACTAATAATTTTCCTTTCTACATTCTCCTCCAACCCTCTCTCCCCTATTTTTCCCTTTCAATCTGCTGTACTCCCTATAGTAGTTATTGAAGGGCAGGTTTCTTGTTGACAAACTCTGTTAATTTCTGTTTTTCTTTGAATATTTTGAACTCTCCCTCATTTTGAATTACAGCAGTCCTGGATACAGAATTCTTGGCTAGCATTTTCTTTTTCTTTTAGCACCTTAACTATGTCATACCATTGCCTTCTTGCCTCCACGGCTTCAGATGAGAAATTAGCAGTTAATCTTATTGAGCTTCATTTGTATGTGATGGATTTCTTTTCTCTTGATGCTTTCTGTATTCTCTCTTTGTCTTGAGCATTTGACAATTTGATAAGTATATGTCTCAGGGTAGACCTGTTAAGATTTATACTGTGAGTGCACTACACTTCCTGGATATGCACATCCACATCCCTCAAAATAGTTGGGAAATTTTCAGCCATTATTTCTTCCAACACTGCTTCTACTCCCTTTCCCTTCTCTTATCCCTCTGGGATGCATATAATACATATGTTTGTGCATTTTGTGTTGTCATTCAATTCCTTTAGTCACTGCTGAGTTTTTTTCTGTCTTTTTATCCATATGTTCTACTATCTGTGTGATTTCAGATGTATTAACTTCGTTGTCACTAATTTTTCATCTGCCTATCAAACCTGCTGTTATGTCTTTCTAGCATATTTTTGATTTCTTACACTATGCCATTCATCACCATCAGATCTGTTATCTTTTTATGTATGTTTAAAATTTCTTCTGTATGTCCCCCCCAGTGTCTTCTTAATATCTTTTATCTTTTCCTTCACTTCATTAAGTGGATTCATGATATTTATTTGGACATCCCTGATTAGTTGTTCCATGTTCTGCATCTCTCCTTGTTTTTTAGTTTTTTCATTAGAGTAGGTCATGTCTTCCTGTTTCTTAGTATGGCTTGTAATTATTTGCTGGTGTCTAGGCATCTGTTTATCTTGATGGGCTTATTCAGATTGTGATCTTCTCTTTCTTCTCTAGGGTTTTATTTTGTTTTGTGTCAAGTCCCCTCTTTGACACTTGGTTCCACTTATTCTATGTTCTTGTAGTTGTCTGTGTTTCCCTGAAAAAATTTACGACCGTAGAAAAAGAAAGATAGAAGAAGAGAAAAAGAGTAATCATAATAATGAAAAAAGAAGATAGAAAAGGAATGATAAAAGTTCCAGGAAAAAAAGAAATAAGAGTGAAAAATCATAAAAAATGCAAAGGTGTAAGAATAAAAAAAGATGAAAAAATGAAACAAGAAAAAAGCAACTAGAAAATAAGATAGAATAATATTTTAAAAAACCAGAAAGATGAGAAGAGAGAAAAAAATAAAGACCAAACAAGAGAAAGTGGAATGAAAGAAAAGCAATGGAAAAGCAAAAAATGAAAGAAATAAAAGCAATATGGAAACTATTGGAATACAGAATGAAAAGAAAGAAAAGGAAACAAAGACGGAGAAAATACAAAAACAAAAAACAACCCAGATAAACCACGATTCCCTCTAAGGCCACTAGGACTCATCTCAGGGTGCCAGTGCTCATCAATGTATCACCCAGCAGCCTGCCCTCCACAGGTAAGGTACCTGGTTTTAGAGAATAAAATAAAGAATAAAAAAACTAAAAAAATAAAAAATTGAAAAATTTTTAAATTAAAAAAAAATTTAAAGTACTAATAAGAAATATAAACAGATCAAAAAACCTAAAATAAAAAAAACTTGGTCTATAAGTTCCCTGTCACAGGGTGCCTGATGCATGCTTGACCATCCACTGGTTTACCCTCTGGATACCTTCTCTTAAGCAGTACTGGGGATTGAACCAGGGACCTATTAGATGTGAAGCAGGTGTTCACCCACTGAGCTATACCTACTCCACTGGTTAGGTAGGCTTCTGAAAGTTTATCTGCCTCTCCCCTCCCCTTATCCTCTTAGGTAATTTGGGCTTCTAACAGTTTACAGGCTATCTCTCCAATGTGCTTCCTCTCTCTCCCAGGGCGGGTAGGTGTGACAGCCTGACTGATTCAATCCCCTCTTCCCTATCCCTGGGGCCATTTCTGTGGTGGCTGGGGTCTTTATTTTTATTTTATTTTTCCCTCTATTCTGCTCACCCTATCTCCCCTCCTCTTTATATTTCTTTCTCTCTGAGTTTGCTTGGTGCCTGTCCCACACTTATTTGCCCATCAGCTTCCCCGTGGATAAGTCATATGCAATCTCCCCTTGCTGGGCTGCCTACAGCCAAGATTCAAAACAGGCTCAGATGGCCAAACTAACTGAAGAGATACTACTTTCTGCCCTCCTGCAGACCCCTCATCCTCCCAGGAGGAAAACTCTTTTTCCCCTCTCAGTTGTCTGCATTGAACCAGGGATTTTACTAAGGCTGTTCTCTTTGATGGTGGAGGATATGTGCTGTTCCCAGTTGCAGGAGCGAGTAACTCATGGTTTTTGTTTAGCCTCTTTGTCTCTCTGTCCTTCTCCCTCCTGGATGACGTGCAGCACTCTCCTGGTCACCAGATCCCCAAAGCAGCTCCCTCATATAGCTTTTTTTGCCCTTCCTCCTTTGTTTCTTTGAGAGAGTTGAGCCCTGCTTAGCTACTCCAGTGCTATCATTCCGGAACTCTCTCAGCATATAATTCTGTTGCTGAATTTACTCTGATATTCAGTTTCTCTTGCCTAAGGATTTCCTGTTAAGTAGCTGTGTGCTTCCACTGTTCTTTGATTCTTGGTTCAACTTGTTCTAGATATTCAAGATTGCCCATTTTAAACTGACCAACCCAGAGCTAAGGACCTAGTAATGGGGTGCAGGCCAGTTTCCAAGGGCCTTGGAGAGGGTGGCAGTAAAGGCACTTGTTTGCCTCTTTTATTTATTATTTATTTCATGCATCTTTCTCCTCTGGCCAGCAGATGGTGCTCATTGGCAGATCTCACAGCTCAGACCTCCAGGTGCTAGGCGAAATCCATTCATTGTAACTCCTCAGGTGGGTGGGCAGTGCAGAAGCAATATAGTCAGGCTGGCTAAGCCTCACAAAGGAACTTTCTTAGAGGCTGTTCTCCACCCATGCCCAGACACACCCTCCCTCCCTCTGCCTACTCAGCAACCATCCCAAGACAGTAGGGAGAGTGTTTGAGAAAACAAATTATCTTTAGCTACCTGCAGGCTCTCAGTGCAAACAATGCCATGCCCCCACCTGGCCTGAAAGTGTGCAACCCCTTCAATGCAGCAGATCAATTTCTTTGACAAAAATCTGAATTTGCCGTAGGCTGTGTACCTCCCTCTACCCTTTCTTGGGGAAGAGGACCCCTTCAACCCCCTCAGTCTGCAGCCACTGCAGTCCATAACCACTGCAGTCCACAGACTGCTATTTGCTTCATAGGTGAGGGAATGGGTGCCTGCTGTTGCTTTTGCAGTTCTACTTACTGATTTTTTCAGCCAGCTGAGACTCTATTTCTTTGTCCCTCTCTCTTTTGGGTGGTGTCTCACCTTCCCTAGTTGGTCAGAGCCCTTGAGCAACCCTCCAGACAGCCTCCATCTGCCCTCTAGATATTTTTTCTGGGAGAGAAGTGATCCCTCTGCCTCTCTAATCCTCTGTCTTCCTTGAAGTCCCCGAATAGGTACTTTTGAATAATGCAATTATTCATAATGCAATTTGAATAAATGTGATCATTGGCTGCCTTCTGCTAAGTCCAAGAAGAATTTCTTACTGGTTAGCCACTAAACCTTCAAAGAGGGAAAGAAGAGTCAGCCAGATAATTATCCTACACAAATTAAATCTAATCATGAAAATTAAAAAAAAAAAAAACAATTAAAATAAAAGGCAAGTCATTACTCATCTCCAAAATGAAGAAAAAATAATTTTTCAAATTTCTAACATACTATCTTCCTCATGAATTTACTTTATCTAAGAATATTCAGATATTTGTTTCAAAGAATAACAATGGTTTACAGGATATTTTGGTACTAAGATATGGATCACATGATGTACAAACAAACTATATGGAGAAAAGTTTTGTTTTTAAATGGGTGTGTTCAGCACTTTAACTTCCCTTAGGCAACGTTTCCAATGGATGCAATTAGTCGCAGATCATAAAACCAAGGTTGAGGGGCTTGTGCTTTGCTTATTCTGTCCTTAATGATTCTCAGCAAGTGTGTTGAATTTATTTCCAATGAGGAATATATTTGTGACAGAGGGGTCCTGCATAGTACTTAACAAATTCACACTTAAACTACTCTTAGATTTTCTGTATAATGTGTGGCTGGTTTGAGAATTAAATGTTTAAGATTTTAGTCAGTAAAAACTTAGAAAATAGCAAGAAAGTTTCAGTTCCATCTGTTCTCCATGGAATGACTGGGAGAAACAAAACTAATATTGTATAAATGGTGGACAAGGAACGAGAGTTAAGCTATGGTATAATTTATGATTTTTATGAAACCTAAGCCCAGACTTTTATACCACAAACACTGGCTGTATTTCCTTTAAATGCAAAAAGGACACTAAAGACACTAAGGATGATTTTAAGGATGCTAAAGTTGCGAAAGGTAAGAAGATAGTTGTATTACTGAATACTATAACTATTAGGGATTAGAGAGTTTTGTTCCAAAACCTTCTATATAGACTGACCAAATAATAAAGTTTCAGTTTAGATAGTTAAGCATAGAGATACACACATGCACTACCCACCACAAATGCACACTTTTTAAAAGACTCTTTGAAAAGGAAGTTACCCATTTCCATGTGTTATCCTAATTGCTGAGGAATTCTTGCTGACTCTTGCAAAATTTTGCAAGACTTTTTTTGCTTTAATTAAAGCTCCTTTCCTCTTTCTTTTTATTTATTCCTTTCTTTTTTCCACTTTTCTCCAGTCTCAGCAGCATCCATGACTTCTGTATATTTGAAAACTATCTTCCATGAGTTACCACTGAACTATCTCATTTTAACAACCCTAATGTCTTAGAAAGATCATTTTCCATCCTTCTCTCATTTCTATTATTCTTTAAAAGATGTTTGTGTGGGATGTGGTGGGAGGTGTGGGAGGTGGGCAACATGGGAATCCCAGGGGGTTCTGTGTAATATTTTCGGTAATCTAAGCATCTCTTAAAAAAAAATATATATATATATATATATAACATTTTTGTAAGCAAATGCACATATATGCATATATATTTATATATCATTTTACAAATAGTGGTATTTATTGTGAAAATTTTGATTTTTACCCACAATAAAAAATAAATAAATGAAAAAAAAAAAAGATAATAATGCCCCAAATCATCTTAAGTAGAGTCTTTTTGGGAGCGTCTGCACTTTTTACACTTTTACAGATGAAAGAGAACTGCACACTCTTGGAATTCTATCTAGGACACTTCCATTTCCCAGCCTGACATTTCTCAACATATTGTGTGACTTCTGACAACTATGTAAGCAAGGTTTATACCAAAACATTTTTCAAAGGCTTTTGCCATTCGAGTCAATTTGGTCATTAACCCATAAGAACAAGTTGTTTAAATTTAGTCATTTTGTGCAATAGGGCAATCTTCCAAGATTTCCCTTATCCAATGTCATTCAGTGTCGTACATGACAATATTAAGTTGTACTTTGAATGGAGAATTAAAATTTGGATTAAAAAGTTTTTTCTCTATTGCTATGGCTTTGTTTAGCATGTAAACTGCAGTGATATGCTATGCCTAATTTATACATCTGAAGGGCAGAACATAGACTTATGAATCCCTATAGAAAGGATCTGATATTTGTCAGTGCTACTTCATATTAAAAATCCAAATGGGACATAGATCACAGATATTTAAGCCTGTGATGCTGTGTGGTACATCTAGTTACCAAGTAAACATAGGGGAGATCATAAGAAATCTATGGAACACTGCCCAGTTATAACTGTCCAATTCTGCTAATTTACTTATTCTATTTATTAGGAAAAACTCTTCCTATTGTTTGAGATGTTAGTTTCTAAATCCTTTAAAAGTAAAAAGAATAAAATAAGCATCAGTGGAAAGACTCTGAAACCATCAATATTCCAAGTGGAGGAAGAAACCAGATATTTATAGAAAACAACTGATTTAGCTGTTGGCGAAATCTTATCAAGTTGCTCAGAATGAAATAAATATGTACATATTAATTGATACACACATGCAAGCATGGATATGCATGGTTTTTAATACCTGAATAATCATATTGATTTAATTTGGTGGTTAACTTTGTCAGGGTAGAAAAACTAGTTCCCTTTTGCTTTTCTGTAAGGCAAGGTTTTGTTAGACTAGAGATAATTTGGGGGGTTAAAACTAGGTCATTTAAGGTGTCTGGATTTTGCTGAGAAGCTTATGAACTTCACAGGTTTTAGGCAGGAAGGTCTAGTCAAATGAATTGCTCTGTCCATACTTTGCCTACTCTCCTAATATATAAAACCCACATCCTTATCCTATTCCCTTACCTACACACCCCGTTTTTCTCTCTCTTCTTTCCTTGTCTTTCCTCTCCTCACTCAGCCACTCTCTTTGAACAGTTAGGCTGGAAGAAAGGGTATATACAGCTAATCAGACTGTCAGCACTCCCTCCAACACCCAGTCAAAGTAGATGGCTCTCCTCTTCCTCCTGTCTACACAGCTCTCTATGCTCCCCTATAGGCTCCTTTTGGGAGATCATTTTCCCCTTCAAGATTGCCTTTGATGTGAGTTTTAAACTGAGTCTCCCCTGCATTTAAATGCTTGCTGCACTCCTTAACAGCTGTTTAAACATATTGCAGGTGTTCCACTTCAACAACACAATTATAAAACAATCTCACTATCTCTCTGTGCCTAGACCTAGGGTGGGGGTTTGGGAATAATGGCAGGAAAGGTAGTGGAGGGTAGCAGTGCATAACTTGGTAGGGAAAGCTTAATTTTAGCAGGAACATTATTCTCCCTAAGGAGGCCCCTGAGCTCACACTCTTTCAGGTACTGCAGCATAAAGAGTATAGGCATTTCTGAGACCTCATAATTCTCAATGGAATAAAGATATATGATAAATAAAAGCAACCTCTAAATTACCTCACTGACAGTGACTCATTACCACACAAAAGTGAAGACCCTTGGAGTCATACTTTGGTTTTGTGAATTCATAGGTGTGGGTTTAAAGACAGAGAGTGGAATCTTTTTTTACAATTGTTTTGCTGATGTGGAAACCCTGCAATACGTTTCAGCGTTTGTTAAGGAGTACAAGAAGCATTTAAGCCCATCCAAGTGGCAAAGGCTGATGAGCTGCTGTTTATGTAAATATTGTAATTTGGGCCTGAACTAAATTGGATTTTGTGTATTAATAAATAAAATTGGAATAAAGAAAGAAAATAAGCTATCTCTCTTTACAACCTTTCTTTTCAGACCTCTAGCTCTATTTCTATATCTGTTGAAACCTTATTTAGGATAAAGATATTTGGTCTTATAGCTTCGAAGGCATTGCTACAGCAAAACAATCTTTTCCTCATTTAGATTCCACCAAAATGGCAATAATTGATCAATTCAAGAGAAAAGCATTTCAATCTGTTATTTTTGTTTTCAAAGATTGGCCTAAGGAACACTGCTTAAACTCAGAAATACTCTAGGTGACATAACTCAAAAACTTCAAGTCAGGCACATAAAACAAAACAAAGCAAAAAATAAACAATAAAAGTTAGTGGATATGTTCATGGTCAGTTTTAATCTGTGTTATGAAATCTCAAATAATTTTTCTTAGCTTACATATATTTTATTAGTAATAAAGATATTTATTGCATAAAGATGAAATTTAAAGTCTATGGATAAAATATGTTTTTTAAAAATAAGAAGTTCTATGCACCTAAAATACATTTTAAAAATAAGTAAGACAAAATTAATAATATTAAAAGGAGATATTGTTTCATCTTCATTCATAGTGGAAATTTTGGCATGCTAGTCTCAGAAATTTATAAAATTGGCAAAAATATTAATAATATAGAAAATTTGAAACATACAATTAGCTAAGCTTAATCTCTTTGAAATATGTAGAATCCTGCTCTCAACAATTGGAGAATACACATTTCTTTCAGTACATATGGGACGTTTTGAAAAATTGGCTATATGCTTGGCTTAGAGAAAAGTTCAAAAACACCAAAGAATCAGTATTTTATAGAATATACTCTCTGACCAAAATTCAATACAGTTTAGAAAGCAACACAAAATGAAAACAAAAAAATTTACATGAGTTTAGAAATTGAACACACCCACCAACAAATAATAGACAAATGGATATTTTAATGTAAATTCAAGGATAATTAATTATTCAATCAGAAGCATAATAATTTCAATAAAATAGGAAAAAAGAATTTTAGAATCCCCATGCATATCAAATAATAATAATAAATCTGTTAAACCAAAAAATAAAAAAAATAAAAATAAATCTGTGGCATAATGATTAATAAATGATTGTTGATTGCTTGGAGAAAAAGTGTTGCTAAGCAAATTAATATAACAGACAAATTGTAAGAAGAATATTTAATCTATTTAGGATAATTTTTTCAAGCTTTTTGGCAGTACTAGATTTTCTATCACACACATCCAAGCACAATGCTTTGGAAATAGTCATTCAGTTATTTTTTGTTAGATTGGATATAGTAGAGAACAGTAAAGAGACTAAACATGGATATAGTCTTGAAGAGTTAATTGAAAATCATTTTTACTCAGCCATTAAAGTAAATTCTCTAAGGTTCTCTAATAGACATCTTTGATGAATATTAGATTTACCTGTATTTAAACTTTTAGGTAATACAAATTGTACTTCCTGAAAATTCCGTTAAGGCAGTGAAACATAATGTGATTTTTAAAATCTTTTTGGAAGCAAAATGTGTCTCAAAAATATATCTAGCTCTTCCAGTCCCAGGCGCTCCGGGAGCTGCCGGCGAGGGTACAGACATGGCCAAGTCCAAGAACCACACCACGCACAACCAGTCTCGAAAATGGCACAGAAATGGCATCAAGAAGCCCTGATCACAAAGATATGAATCTCTTAAGGGGGTAGACCCCAAGTTTTTGAGGAACATACGCTTTGCCAAGAAGCATAACAAGAAGGGCCTGAAGAAGATGCAGGCCAACAATACCAAGGCCCTGAGTGCACGTGCAGAGGCCATCAAGGCCCTCGTAAAGCCCAAGGAGGTCAAGCCCAAGATCCCAAAGAGTGACAGCCGCAAGCTCAATCGACTTGCCTACATTGCCCATCCTAAGCTCGGGAAGCGTGCTCGTGCCAGCATTGCCAAGGGTCTCAGACTCTCCCGACCAAAGTCCAAGGCCAAGGATCAAACCAAGGCCCAGGCTCCGGCTCCAGCTCAGGTTACTGCTCCCAGTCAGGCTCCCAAAGGTGCCCAGGCCCCCACGAAGGCTCCTGAGTAGAGACTTCCATCTGCCAGTGTGAGGGTGGAAGGACTAGTGTGACCCCTGGGCTGCCATCTGCATGGGGCTGGGGTCCTCTTGTGCTATTTGTACAAATAAACTTGAGGCAGGAGCTGTCAAAATATATATATATATATATATCTAATAGATACTCTCTTGCCCAGGTCAAGTGTGGGTGAAGCATCTTCTCTGGAGAGCATATTCTGTTCCCTGAAACAGATGTGGACATAGGGTTTTCACAAGGTCTGCTAATTAGGCAGGGTGAGCTTGCCAATGTTACACATATGCCACTTTAACTTATGCTTAATTACAGAATAAGAATTGAACCCCAGTTCAAGGTTCTTTGAACCTTGCTTTTTTTATGAGTCCACTTCAAAAATCTCATAAAACGTACTTCTGTTATGTAATAATGCCAACCTTTGTCAGAGAAACACGTAACTGTTTAAGATAATATTTTAACAGTGCAGTTGTATTTGCATTTTAATTAACAGAAATCTACAAATCTGAAACTATTTCTCCCACTGTGAATACAAATTAAAAGATAAAAATAATACCAATGAGCCTGTTACAGCATTTATTTTCCTTATGTGTCCCAAAATATTAGCTCGATAGGATTTATTCATGGCTGCATCCTGGAGCTTATGATTAAAATAATGACATATGGAGCTGGAATCAGTATGAGACCATATAAAATCCATAATCTAATAAAATGTAGATATTATGTTTTGAGACACTTCCATTTCTCCTGTCTTTTTTCTTTATTAGAAAAGTTGTGGGTTTACAGGACAATCGTGCATAAAATACCCACATACCTCTCCACCACCAACACCTTGCATTGGTGTGGAACAATTGTTACAATTGATGATAGCACATTTTTTAAATTGTCCATGGTTTAACTTATGGCTCAATGTGTAATATAGATGCATGGATTTTTTAAAAACTTATTCTGTTACTATATAGACAATCTAACATTCCCCCTTTTAATCATATTCAGATATATATTTCAAGCTATTAATTGTGTTCACAATGTTGTGATACCATCACCACCATCCATAACCTAAACATTTACATCATTCCATACATGAATACTGTGTATTTTAAGCCTTAACTTTCCATTCACTATGTTCACCCTGTTCTCTGGTAACATATAATCTAGATTCTAACTCTGAGTTTGCTTATTCTAATTGTTTCAAATCTGTGAGTTCTTACAATATTTGCTTTTTGTGTCTGGCTTATTTCACTCAGCATGATGTCTTCAAGGTTAATCCATGTTGTTGCATGTATCAGGACTTCATTCCTTTTTCCTGCTGAATAACATTGCTTTGTATGTATAAACCACATTTTATTTGTCCATTCAAAGGTATGTGGACCTTTGGGCTGCTTCCATCTTTTGGCAATTGTAAATAATGCTGCTATGAACATCGTTGTGAAAATAACTGTTTGAGTCCCTGCTTTCCATTCTTTTGAGTATATACCTAGTAGTGGGATTGCTGGGTAAGATGGTAATTCTAAACATAGCTTTCTGAGGAACTAACAGACTGTCTTCCACAGAGGTTGCACCATTTTACATTGCCACCAGCAATGAACGAGTGTTCCTATTTCTCCACATCCCCTCCAAAATTTGTTATTTTCCTTTTTAAAAAAATAGCCATTCTATTGGGTGTGAAATGGTATGTCATTTTAGTTTTGATTTGCATTTCCCTGATGGCTAATGATGTTGAGTATCTTTTTCTGTCTTTCTGCCCATTTGTATATCTTCTTTGGAAAGATGTCTGTTCAGGTCTTTTGCCATTTTTAAAATTGAGTTGTCTGTCTTGTTGTTGAAGGATTTCTTTATATATATTGGATATTAATCATTGATTGGATACATTGTTTCCAAATATTTTCACAAATTGGGCAGATTGTCAGTTTACTTCCATGATAAAGTCCTGTGAGGAACAAAAGGTTTTAAGTTTCTTGAGATCTCATTCATCTATTTTTTCTTTTTTTTCTTGTGCTTTGGAGTTAAAGTCTAGGAAACCATTACCTAATATAATGTCCTTAAGATTCTTCTCTATGTTTTCTTCTAGGATTTTGATAGTTCTAGCTCTTATATTTAGGTCTTATACCATTTTGAGTTGATTTTTGTATATGCTATCAAGTAGGAGTCCTAATTATTATTATTATTATTATTATTTTTTTTTTGGCAAATAGAGATCTAGTTTTCCCAACACCCTTTGCTGAAGAGACTAATTTTTCCAAATTGAGTGGACTTTGCTACCTTGTCAAAAATCATTTGGCCATAAATGTGAGGGTTGACTTCTGAGCTCTTAATTCTCTTCCATTGGTGTACATGTCTGTCCTTGTGCCAATAACACAGTGTTTTGGTTATTGTGGCTTTGTAATAACTTTTAAGATTGGAAATTGTGAGTCCTCCAACTTCATTATTTTTCAAGATGGCGTTAACTATTTGGGACCCCTTACCCTTCCATATAAATTGGATGATTTATTCAAAGAAGGTTGTTGGAAATTTGATTGGGAATGCATTATATCTAGAAATTTCTTTGGATAGTATCGACATCTTAATGATATGTAGTGTTCTAATCCTTGAACATGAAATATACTTCCATTTATTTAGGTCGTCTTTAATTTCACTTAGCAACATTTTCTAGATTGCTGTGTACAAGTCCTTTACATCCTTGGTTATATTTATTTCTAGACATTTGATTCTTTTTTTTTAGTATTCATCAATTTTATTTTTTAACAAATTTTTTTATTTTTTAAAAGATGCTTAGATTATATAAATGTTACACAAATATTGTAGGGATTCCCATATGCCCCACCTCCCACTCCTCCCACAACCTCCCAAATAAACATCCTTCATTAGCGTGGCACATCACGTACAATAGATATACACATCTTGGGGCTTTGCCACTAAGCATGGACCATAGTTCACATTGTAAACCACACTCTCTTCCACACAGTTCTGCATGTTATATGCTGATGTAAAATGGCCTATATCTGTCATTGCAATGTCACTCAGGATAATTCCCAAGTCCCGAAAAAGCCCCTGTATTACAATTGCTTTTCCCTTTCCCTGCCCCCAAAGCATCCGGTGACCACTGGCTCCACATTAATGTTGTAGTTACTTCCATTGCGTGTATCACAATATGTCTATAACAGAATACCAGTAAGTCCACTCTAGTCCATAGCTCTTCCCACAATCCTGAGGAGTCTGAGATGGTGATGTCCACTCCACCTCCAAGTGAGAGTGGGCTTATATCCCATGGATAAGGTGGATGGGATTATCCTGCCTGCAGCTGCAGACTCTCTCCATTTCCTGGGATGGCTGTTGTCCATCATCATCTCACCACCAGGTGTCCAGGGTGAGTCCATTGAGCTGTAGAGTAGGATCTGCAACTTCACCAAGATTCCAGGCACATGGACAGCCCAAAGACTCTGGTCTCTGGAAGTACACCTACAAACTCCAGCACCACATATAGGTTTGAATAGAAGGGACAGATGGACCATGTGCAGCGAAGACATATTTGGGTCCAACTCTGTCACTCTCAGGAGCAAGGATTCCAAAGTAGGGCCCACTGATAAGACACGAAACTCGGGGACTATCTGTCCTGATATAGGACCTGGGTCTCTAGACATTTGATTTTTTTAGTTGCTATTGTGATTGGAATTTTTCTTGCTTTCTTCTGATTGCTAATTGATTGTGTGTAAAAACACTACTGATTTTTTAGAGTTGCTTTTGTATCCCACCACTTAACTGAATTTATTTATTAGCTCTAGGAACTTTGTTAGGGATTTTCAGGACTTTCTGTATATAGGATCATATCATAAGCAAATTGGGAAACTTTTTCTTCTTCCTTTCCAACTTGGATTCCTTTTATTTCTTTTTCTTGTCTAATTCTTCTGGCAAGAACTTCCAGTAAAATGATGAGTAACAGTGATGACAGTGGGCATCCTTGCCTTTTTCCTGATCTTGGAGGGAGAGATTTCAGTATTTCACCATTAAATAGGATGTTAGCTGTGGGCTTTTCATATATTCCCTTTATAATGTTGAGGAATTTTCTTTCTATTCATAGTGTTCTAAGTGTTTTAGCTAGAAAGGGAGCTGTATTTTGTTAAATGCCTTTTCTTCATCAATTGAATTCATCATGTGTTTTTTCCTTCATTCTGTTAATGTGTTGTGTTACATTAATTGATTTTTCTTATGTTGAACCAACTATGCATACCAAGGATAAATCCCACTTGATCATGGTATATAATTCTTTTAATATGCTGCTGGATTCGGGTTGCTAGTATTTTGTTGAGGACTTTTGCATCTATATTCATAAGAGATATTGATCTGTAGTTTTCTTTTCTTGTGGTATCTTTATCTGGGTTTGGTATGAGGGTCATGTTGGCCTCATAGAAGGAGATAGGGTGTGTTCCCTCCTCTTAAATTTTTTGGAAGAGGTTGATTAGAATTCAAGTTAAGTCTTCTTGGAATGTTTGGAAGAATTCATTTGTGAAGCCATCTGGTTCTTGGTTTCTCTTTGTCGGGAGGTTTTTGATGACTGATTCAATCTCTTTACTAGTAAATGGATTGTTGAGATCTTTTTTTCTTTAGTCAATGTAGGCAGTTTGTGTGTTTCTAAGAATTTTTCCATTTCATCTAGATTACCTAATTCATTGAAATACACTTTTTCATCATATTCATTTATAGTCCTTTTTTATTTCAGCAGAGTCTCCCTTTTCATTTCTCATTTTCATTATTTGCAGCCTCTCTCTTTTATCTTTGTCTGTCTAGCTAAAGGTTTGCCTATTTTATTGATCCTTTCAAAGAACCAACTTTGGTTTTCTTGATTCTCTATTTTTTCTATTTCATTTATCTCTGCTCTAATCTTTGTTATTCCCTACCTTCTGCTCACTTTGGAACAGTTTGCTCTTCTCTTTCAAGTTTTTCCAGTTTTGAGGTTAAGTCTCTGATTTGAAGTCTTTCTTCTTTTTCATGTAAGCATTTAGAGTTATAAATTTTCCTCTCAGGACTGCCTTCACTGCATGCCATAAGTTTTGTTATGCTGTAATTTTATTTTCATTTGCCTCAAGATATTTCTAAACTTTGCTTCTAATTTCCTCTTTTTAAGAGTATTTGTTTAATTTCCACATATTAGTGAATTTTCCCTTTTTCCTTCTGTTATTTATTTCTAGTTCCATTACACTGTAGTTGGAGAATATATATTGTATGATTTCAATATTTTTTAATTTATTGAGACATGTTTAGTGATCCCACATATGGTCTTTCCTGGAGAATGATCCACGTGCTCTTGAGGAATGTGTATTCTGTTTATATTGAGTGTAGTGTTCTGCATATGTCTGTTACGTTTAGTTGATTTAGTATATCGCTCATGTCTGCCAATTAACATAACCCTGAATGTTAAGTAGCTACATACTTTTTGGATCATTCCTGTTCCATTTGAGCCCTGAAACCCAGCAGATATGTGACCAACTCCTACTCTCCACTTCTTCAAGATTGCCCTGGACAACTAAAAAAATTATGATGAACCAACCCCATCCCAAAAGCAAGGACTGTCTTCAACTGCAAGGAAAGCAATTCCATTCCTCTGCCCCATAAATCTATGTCTCTTCTCAGCCTAAAGCAGTCAGAGTGGCCATTGCCCCAAATCCCTCAAGATTGGGGAATGAACAAAAATAAGAGAAGAGTATAACCATGTCTATGTAGACACCTGGTTGTATCCCATCTTTACCTTCTTACTAGGGTTGTGTATTTAATTGACAGGTAAAACATAATTTATATATTTGACTTGTTTCTCATGTAATTTTCTTCTTCTTTTTTTTTTTGAAGATGAAGCTTTGACCTGCAGCTGGCTGCATGTACTTTCAGAGATGTCTAGTACAGTGTAACTGACAAGGAAATTTTGGTTGTTTTTGTGACATATAACATTTTCTAAGAATAAATAATACAACATTCCCATAACACCACCACCCCTTATTTTTGACACTTAATATTGGTGTTGTTCCATTGTTATGTAATAATGTTAAAATATTACTGTTCCCTATAATAGTCCATATTTTGCTTTAGGTGTATTTTTTCCTCATATACCACCCTATAATTAATACTATGTACTAGTATTGTGCTTATTTTATAGATCCTGAAAGAACATTCTTATATTTGTATCATTAACCACAAACCACGACCGCCACAGGGTTCACTGTGTTATACAACCCCATGTATTAACCTCTACCTTTCCTTCTAGTAACATATATGACCCAAAACTTCCTTTCAACTATGTTCGCTTACATACTTCAGTGCTATTAATTACACCCACAATATTGTGCTACCTTCACCTCTGTCCATTTACAAACCATTATAATCAACCTAATTATCAATTCTGCTCAGATTGAGTATCAGCTCTGCATTCTCTACTCCATTCTATTTCCTGGTAACCGATCTCCTAGATTCTATCTCTATGAATTTGCTTATTATAATTAGTTAATATGAGTGAGATCATGCAATATTTGTCCTTGTGTGTCTGGCTTATTTCACTCAATATAAGGTCTTAGAGATTCATCCATGTTGTTGCATGCATCAGTACTCCATTCCTTCTTATAGCTGAATAATATTTCATTGTATGTATATACAACATTTTGCTTATCCAGTCATCTATTGATGTACACTTGGGTTGCTTCAATCTTTTGGCAACTGTGAATAATCCCCCTATCAAATTGGTGTGCATATATCTGTTTGTGTCCCTGCTTTCAGTTCTTCTAAGTAAATATCTAGTAGTGGTATTGCTGGATTATATAGCAATTCTATACTTTTCATACTTAGTTTTCTGAAGAAAGGCTGAACTGTCCTCCATAGCAACTGTACCATTCTGTAGTCCCACCACCAAAAAATGAGTTTTCCAATTTCTTCACATCTTCTCCAACACTTGTAGTTTTCTGTTTGTTTGTTTGTTTTAACAGTGGCCATTCTAGTAGCTATGAAATGATATATCACTGTGGTTTTGATTTGCATTTCCCTGATAGCTAGTAATGTTAAGCTTCTTTTCATGTGCTTTTTAGCCATTTGTATTTCTTCTTTGGACAAATGTCTGTTCAAATCTTTTTCTCGTTTTTAATTGGGTTCTTTGTCTTTTGTTGTTGAGTTGTAGGACTTCTGTATATATGCTGAATATTAGACCCTTCTCAGATAAGTGGTTTCCAAATATTTTCTCTCATTGTGTAGGCTGCCTTTTCACTTACTTTACAAACTCCTTTTTAAGCAAAAGGTTTTTAATTTTGAGGAGGTCTCATTTATTTAATTTTTATTTCATTGCTCATGTTTTGGCTATAAAGATGATGAAACCATTGCCTACCACAAGATTTTGAACATGCGTCCTTACATTTTTTCTAGGAGTATTATGGTCCAGGCTCTTATATTTAGGTCTTTGATCTATCTGGAGTTATTTTTTGTATAGGATGTAAGATAGGGTACTCCTTCATTCTTTTGTATATGAATATCCAAATCTCCCAGCACCTTCTTTTGAAGAGACTATTCTGTTCCAGTTGAGTGGACTTGCCAGCCTTGTCAAATATCAGTTGGCCATAGATGTGTGGGTCTATTTCTGAACTCTAAATTTGAGAACATCTGTCAATATGTCTATCCTTATGCCAATACCATACTGTTTTGAACACTGTAGCTTTGTAATATACTTTAAAGTCAGGAAGTGTGATTCCTCCAACTTCATTCTTTTTTTTTCAAGATGTTTTTGGATATTCGTGGCCCCTAAAACTTCCAAATAAATTTGATAATTGGCTTTTCCATTTCTGCAAAAAAGCTATTAGTATTTTTATTGGGATTGCATTGAATATATAAATCAATTTGGATAGAATTGACATCTTAATGATATTTGGTCTTCTAAACCATGAACACAGAATGTCATTCCATTTACTTAGGTCTTCTTTGATTTCTTTTAACAAGTTGGGTAGTTTTCTGTTTTAAGTCCTTTCCGTCTTAGTTAAATTTCTTCCTAGCTATTTGATTCTTTGTAATGCTATTTTTAATGGACTTTTTTTCTTGCTGTACACCTCTGATTGCTCATTACTACTGTATAGAAACACTATGGTTTTTAAGTGTTGATATTATATCCTGTAACTTTGCCAAACTAATTTATTAGCTCTAGTAGCTTTGTTATAGATTTTTCAGACCTTCTATATATAGGATCATGTCATCTGCCAATAGTGAAAGCTGTACTTCTTCCTTTCTGATTGGATTGCCTTTATTTCTTTTTCTTGTCTAACAGCTCTAGCACAAGAACTTCTGACATAATGTTGAATAAGACTGGTTACAGTGGGCATCTTTGTCTTGTTCCAGATCTTAGAAGAGGAATTCTTAAGCGTTTTTGTTCCACAGACCCCTTTGCCTGTCAGGTGAAAACCACGGACCCCTTACTAAGTCCACACAAAACTGTGTATTATTTAATAAACATATCTTACCCACACTAACACATCCCCAGAAGATTAATGTTTCTTGAATTTCAATTCAAGCCCATGGACCCCTTCTTAAGAACCCTGTCTTGGAAAGCTTTCAGTTTTTCAGAATTTACTATGATGTTAACTGTGGGTCTTTCATATATGCCCTTTATCATGCTGAGGAAGTTTCCTTCTATTCCTAACTTTCTAAGTGGTTTTATCAAGAAATTGTGCTGGAATTTGTCAAATGACTTTTCTTCATCAATAGAGATGATCAAGTGATTTTTCTTCTTTGATTTGTTAATGTGGTGTATTATATTAATTGATTTTCTTGTGTTGAATTACCTTTGCATACCTGTTGTAAAACCCGTGGTGTATAATTTGTTTAATGTGTGTTGTTGGATTTGAGTTGCAAGTACTTTCTTGAGGATTTTTTGCACCTAAATTCATTAGAAAAATTGGTCTCTAATATCCTTTACTTGAGATATCTTTATCTGGCTTTGGTGTTAGGTTGATGTTTGCTTCATAGAATGAGTTAGGGAGTAGTGCCTCCTCTTGAATTTTTTTGAAGAATTTGAGCAAGATTGATATTATTTATTTTTGGAATGATTGGTAGAATTCATCTGTAAAGCCAACTGGTCCTGGATTTTCCTTCGTTGGGAGGTTTTTGATGACTGATACAATTGCCTTACTTGTGATTCATCTGTTGAAGTCTTCTGTTTCTTCTAGAGTCATTGTAGGTTGTTCGTGTATTTCTAGGAATTCATCCATTTCATTTAAGTTTTCTAATCTGTTGGCATACAGATGTTCATAGTATCCTCTTATGATCCTTTTATTTAAGTGGGTTCATTGGTGATGTCCCCTCTCTTGTTTCTGATTTATTTATTTGCATCATCTCTCTCTCTCTCTCTCTCTCTCTCTCTCTCTCTCTTTTGTTAGTATATCTAAGGATTTGTCAATTTTATTAATCTTCTCAAAGAACCAGATTTTGGTTTTGTTAATTCTATTATTTATTATTCTTAATTTCATTTATTTCTCCTCTAATCTTTGTTATTTCTTTCCTTCTGCTTGCTTTCAGATTAGTTTGCTGTTCTTTTTTATTTGACCTTCTTTCATTTTTTCTTTGTTCTTCTAGCTAAGGATTTGTCCATTTTTTGTGAACTTGTCGAAGAAACCTACTTTTGGTTTTGTAGATTATCTCTGTTTTTTTTTCTCTATTTTTTTTATTTCCACTCTAATCTTTGTTATTATTTCCTTTTGCTTGCTTTGGGTTTCATTTGCTGTTATTTTCTCTTTCCTCCAGGTGTGCAATCTTGTTTTTTATTATAGCTCTTTTTTCATTTTTAATGTAAGCATTGATGGCTATAAATTTCCTTTTCAGCTTTGCCTTCACTGCTTCTCATAGGTTTTGATAAGTACTGTTCTCATTTTGAGATTCATCTCAAGATATTTACTGATTTTTCTCACAATTTCTTCTTTGGCAAACTGATTATTATAACGTGTGTGTTTTAATCTCTCTATATTTGTGGATTTTCCCTTTTTCTGTCTGTTATTGATTTCCAACTTCATTCCATTATGATCAGAGATAGTGTTTTGTATAATTTCAATCTTTTATAAAATATTGAGACACATTTTGTGCACCAACATATGGTCTATCCTGGCGAAAGATCCATGAGTGCTTGAGAAGAATGTACATCCTGCTGTTTTAGGTTATAAAGTTCCATATATATCTGTTAGGCCTAGTTCTTTTTAACATATTATATAAGATTTTTATTTCATTTTTGATCCTCTGTCCAAATGTTCTATCCACTTATAAGAGTGGTTTGCCATCTCCAACTATTATTATAGGGATGTCTATTTCTCCCTTCAGTTTTGCCAATTTTTGCCTCTCGTATTTTGGGACACCCAGGTTAAATGCATAAATATTGATTATTGTTATTTCTTCTTGGTGAATTTCCCCTTTAATTATATATAGTGACATTTTCATCTCTAATAACAGTTTTGCATTTAAAATCCATTTTGTGAGATATTAGTGTAGATACTATAGATCTTTTTTGGTTACTTTTTGTGTGGAATATCTTTTTCCAATCCTTCATTTTCAGCCTATTTGTGTCTTTGTATCTAAGGTGAATCTCTTATAGACATCATATAGATGACTCATTTTTTTAATTCAACTTGCAAGTCTATGTCATTGATTGTGGAGTTAAATCCATTAATATGCAATATTATTGTAAAGGCATTACTTACTTCATCCATTTTATCCTTTGGCTTTCTATTGTTATATCTTACTAGTGTCTGTCTTTTTATTATTTTAGTTACCCTTACTAATAATCTTCATTACTACACTCTTCTCCAAGCCTCTCTCTCCTGTCTTCCCTTTTCAGTCTGCGTCACTCCATTTAATATTTCTTATAAGGCTGGTCTCTTGGTGACAAATTCTCAGTTCCTGTTTATCTGTGAAAACTTTAAACTCACCCTCATTTTATAAGGACAGATTTGCTGGGTAAAGAATTCTTGCCTGGTACTTTTTCTCTCAGTTCCTTTAAAATATAATACCTCTGCTTTCTCTCCTTCATGGTTTCTGATGAGAAATTGGCAATTGGTCTTATTGATCTTCCCTTGTATGTGATGAATTGCTTTTCACTTGCTACTTTCAGAATTCTCTATATCTCTGGCATTTGACATTCTGAATTGTAGGTGTCTTGGAATAAGATTTTTCAGATTTATTCTGTTTGGTGTGCAGTGTCCTTGAATATTGATATTTATGTTTTTCATAAGGGTTGAGAAATTTGGGGCTATTATTTCATCAGATATTCATTCTGCCCCTTTTCCTTTCTCTTCTCCTTCCAAGACACCCATAATGTGTATGTTTGTGCACTTCATGCTGTCATTCAACTCCCTGAGGCCCTGTTCAATATTCTTTTCTCTTCCTGTTCTTCTGTCTTTTCATGTTCAGGTGCACTGTCTTCCAATTCACTTATTTGTTCCTTGGCCTTTAGGCCTTTAGCCATATTTTCCTTCAACTCCTTGATTTGATTTATGTGATTTGTGTGAACATAATTGATTAGTTTTTTTACATATCCTTTGTCTCATTAGGACTTTTAATGTTCCTTTGTTTGGGCCATATCTTCCTGTTTCTTAGTATGACTTGTAATTTTTTGCTGATGTCTAGGCATCTGATTATGTCAGTGAGTTTACTCTGATGGTCAATTTCTCTCTATTGTCTAGTGCTTTTGTTTCACTGCTCTTCTTTGATTTTTGGTTCAATTTCTTTGAAAACATGAAAATTGCCCTGTTTAAGTTATCAAAACAGGGTCAGGGACCCTCAAATGGGGCACAGACAAGATCAAAGGGGTCCTGGGAATAAGGACAAGAGAGACCCCAAAAAGTCTGGTTTTCTTTCACTTTCCCAGCCTGCCAGTAGATGGTGCTTTTTGGTGAACCTTTCCACAGAAGTGATGATTTCAAGCTTTACTGGCTTGTGTTTCTGAGCTGGTTAGAGCTAAGATTTGAAGCAGGGCCCTAATGCTTAAACTCACTGAAAAGAAACATGCTCAGCACTCCTATGCACCCTCCATCTTCCCAGAGAGGAATATGTCTTTTCCCCTCTCAGTTTGCCCCTGTCAACTACTGGTTTTACTTAGGCTGTTTGCCTTGAGGGTAGTTGTTGGGCATTGTTCCCAGCCATAGAGGATAGTAACTCACTGTTTTCTTTTCAGCCTCTTTGTCTCTCTGCCCCTACATCCTCCTGGACAGTGTGCATGGCATTCCCCTGGTCTGCAGATCCCCAAAACTGCTCCTTCAGCCAGTTTCTGCCCCTTTTCTGTTGTTTTTGCAAGAGAGCTGAGACCTTCTTACCTATTCTGATGACATCCTCCCAGCTCAGATTTTTATTTCTTTATGTTGCTTTGAACCACTGTCTAGTGCTCTTTTTTTCAGTATGAAGAATTCCCTTCATCATTGCTTGTACGTTAGGTCTAGTAGTGATGAACTCCCTCCACATTTGTTTTTCTGGGAACATCTTAGTCTATCCCTCAGTTTTGAAAGAGAGTCTCATCAGATATAATATTCTTGGCTGGCCATTGTTTTCCTTCAGTACTTAATGTATTTCAAGCCACTGCCTTCTTGTCTCCATGGTTTCTGATGAGAAATTAGCATTAAATTGAATTGGGTTGCCCTTGTATGTAAGATGTTGCTTTTCTCTTGCACCTTTCAGAACTCTCTCCTTGTTCTTTGCTTTTGATAGTGTAATCAATATATGACTGGGTGCATTTTTCTTCATGTTTATCCTGTTTGGTGGTTCTTTGAGCTTCTTGGGTGTTCATATTCATTATTTTTGCTAAGTATTGGAACTCTCTATCATTATTTCCTTGACTATTCCCAAAAAAAGATCCATTACTGTGGGTCCGAGACCCTTTGATTGCATTAGATTCTATTAAGGACCTTGATTAGTTCACTTGATTAGATTGCTTTTTCTTAACAAATCAATTTTATTGACACATATTAATAAAGCATAAATCAATCCAAAGTGTACAATAAATGGTATTTGGTGTAATCACGTGTTTGTGCATTCATCACTTCAGTCATTCTTAGGGCACTTTCATTATTCCAATAGTAATAATAAACTTTAACAAACAAACAAAACTCACCACTCAATCTCTCTATACTCCTGCTGCTGTACATAGCTGGTATTCTTTTTTCCTTCTTTCTAGTATATTTGTGTTTATATTTTGTAGGAATAATATTATAAATGCAATAGCATCCATATTCATGCTTTACATGAGGTTTTACTATCATATACAGTTCCATGTTACAGTTTTTAGCTTTCCTTCTATAATATACATGACCTTAGACTGTCTCTTTCAACCACTGTCTTACCCATGTAATACCTCTGGCTAGGTACAAACACCATGATGTGCTTTCACCATTTCTATTCATTTCCAAAGATTTATGAACAACCTTTTTACCAATTCTGCACAGATTAACCTTCAGATTTCCATTCTCTACATTCCTTCTATTTTCTGGTGACCTATATTCTATTATTAAGTCCATGAGTTTACACAGTATATTTAGTTCAAAAAAGTGCAATCATACAGTATTTGTTCTTTTGTGTCTGGCTTGCTTCACTCAACATAATGTCCTCCAGGTTCATCCATGTTGTCATATGCTTCACGTCTTCATTTCTTCTTAACATGGCATATTAGTCTATCGTGTTTATACACGACAAATTCTTTATCCATTCATGAGTTGATGGACTCCTGGGTTCTTTCCAACTATTGGCAATTGTAAATAATGCCACTATGAATATTGATGTACAGATGTCTGTTCGGGACTCTCATCTCAGTTCTTCTGGTTATATACCTAGTAATGGTATTGCCAGGTCACATGACAAGCCTATATTCAACTTCCTTAGAAACTGTCACAAACACTCATCCACAATGACTGTACCATTCTACATTCCCACCAACAGTGAATAAGCATTCCTATCTCTGTACATCCTATCCATCATTTACAGTTTTCTGATTTTTTAATAGTGCCCTAATAGGTGTGAAATGATATCTCATTGTAATTTTGATTTGCATTTCCCTAATTGCTAGTGTTGTTGAGCATTTTTATGTGTTTCTTAGCCATTTGTATTTCTTCTTTGGACAATTGTCTTTTCAAGCCTTTTGCCCATTTTTTACTTAGGTGGCTTTTCTTTTTATTGTTGAGTTGTACGATCTCTTTGTATATCATGGATATTAAACCACTATCGGGTATGTGTTTGCCAAATATTTTCTCGCATTGAGTCAGCTGCTTTTTACTCTTTTGAAAAAGTCCTTTGAGGTGCAAAAGTGTTTAATTTTTAGGAGGTCCCATTTATCTATTTTTTCTTATGCTGCTCGTGGTTTGGGTGTAAGGCTTAAGAAACTACCGCTTACCATAAGATCTTGAAGATGTTTTCCTATATTTTCTTCTAGTTTTATGGTTGTTGCTTTAATATTTAGGTCCTTGGTCCATTTTAAGATAATTTTTGTATAAGATGTGAGATAGGGGTCTTCTTTCTTTCTTTTGGATAGGGATATCCAGTTCTCACAGCACGATTTGCTGAATAGACTGTTCTGACCCTGCTAGGAGGGCTTGACTGCCTTGTCAAAAATCATTTGACTGTAGATGTTAGGATCTATTTCTGAGTTCTCAGTTCGGTTAAATTGATCAATTTGTCTGTGTAGTGCCAGTACCATGCTGTTTTTTTATCGCTGCAGCTAAATAATATGCCTTAAAGTCTAGAAGTAAGAGTCTTCCCACTTTGCTTTCCTTTTTCAAGATCCTTTTGGCTACTTGGGGCCCCTTAGCTTTCCAAGTAAATTTGATGATTGGCTTTCCCGTTTCTGCAAAAAAAAGCCTGTTGGGATTTTTATTGGGATTGCGTTGAACCTGTAAATCAGTTTGGGTACAATTGATATCTTAACAATATTTAGTCTTCTAATCCATGAACATGGAATGTCCATCCATTTATTTAAGTCTTCTTCAGGTTTTTTAGCAATGTTTTGTAGTTTTCTGAATACAGGTCCTTCATGTCTTTGGTTAAGTTTTTTCTTTAATATTTGATTGTTTTAGCTGATATTATAAATGGAATTTTTTTCTAATTTCCTCCTCTGATTGCATATCAGTAGTGTATAGAAACACTATTGATTTTTGCATATTAAACCTGTATCCCACCACTTTGCTGAACTCTATTAGATCTAGTATCTTACTTGTGGATTTTTCAGGAGAGTCTAGAGATAAGATCATATCATTAGTGAATAGTGAAAGTTTTATTTCTTCCTTTAGTATTTGTGTGCCTTTTATTTCTTTATCTAGCCTAATAGCTCTACTTAGAAACTCTATCACAATACTGAATAGCAATGGTGACAGTTAGCATCCTTGTCTTTTTCCTGATGTCAGCTGGCAAGCTTTCAGTCTTTCATATATGCACTTGAACATATTGAGAAAGCTTCCTCCTATTACTATCTTTTGGAGTGTTTTTATCAAGAAAGAGTATTGTATTTTGTTAACCGCCTTTTCTGCATCAATCGAGGGATCATGTGAATTTTCTTCTTCAATTTATCAAAGTGTTCTATTACACTAATTGATTGTCTTGTGTTGAACGACCCTTTCATACCTGGGATAAAACCCATTTGGTCATGGTTTATAATTCTTTTAATGAGCTATTGGATTCTGTTTGCAAGTATTTTGTTGAGGAGTTTTGCATTTATTTTCATTAGAAATATTGGTCTGTAAATTCATTTTTGTAGTATCTTTATCTGGTTCTGGTATTAGGGTAGTGTTGGATTCATAGCATGAGTTTGGTATCATTCTTTCCTGTTCAGGTTTTTAGAAGAGCTTGAGCAAGATTGGTATTAAGTCCTCTTGAATAATTGGTAAAATTCATCTGTGAAGCCATCTGGTCCCGGGCTTTTCATCTTTGGGATGTTTTTAATGACTGTTTCAATCTCTTAACTTATGATTGGTTTGCTGAGGTCTTCTATTTCTTCTAGGGCCAGTGTAGGTGGTTCATGTGTATCTAGGACTTTGTCCATCTCATCTACATTTTTAGTTTTTTGGCATACTGTTGTTCATAATATCCTCTTATGAGCTTTCTTATTTCTGCAGGGTCAATGGTAATGTACCTCCTCTCATTTCTGATTTTATTTATTTGCATGTTCTCTCTTTTTTCTTTGTCAGTCTAGCTAAGGGTTTGTCGATTTTGTTGGTCTTCTCAAAGAATCAAGTTTTCTTTTTGTTGATTCTCTCTATTGTTTTTGTTGTTGTTGTTCTCAATTTCATTTATTTCTACTCTGATCAATACTATTTCTTTCCTTCAGCTTGGTTAAGGATTAGTTTGTTATTCATTTTCTATTTCTCCAGGTGTGCAGTTAGATCTTCAATTTTAGCTCTTTCTTCTTTTTTAATGTAAGCTTTGAGTGCTATAAATTTCCCTCTCAGCATTGCCTTTGTGTTATCCCATAGATTTTGATACGTTGTGTTCTTATTTTCATTTGTCTCAGGATATTTTTGGAATTCTTTTGCAATTTCTTCTTTGACTCACTGATTACTTAAGAGTTTATTTTTAATTTCTATATATTTATGAATTTTTTCTTTTTCTATCCATTATTGATTCCAGCTTCATTCTGTTATGATCAGAGAAAGCGTTTTGTCTAATTTCAAACTTTGTAAATTTGAGACTTGTCTTGTGACTCAACATATAATCTACCTTAGAGAAGGATCCAAGAGCACTTGAAGAGAAAGTATATTCTGCTGCTTTGGGGTTCAATGTTCTATAGACGTCTGTTAGGTCTAGTTCATTTATCACGTTATTCAAGTTCTCTGCTTCTTTATTTATCTTCTGTACAGATGTTCTATTCCATACTGAGAATGGTATGTTCAATTCTCCAACTATTATTGTAGAAACATCTATTTCTCCATTCAGTTTTGCGAGGGTGTGCCTCTTGTATCTTGGGGCACTCAGGTTTGGTGCATAAATATTTAGTTATTTCTTCTTGGTGAATTGCCCCTTTTATTAATATATAATGACAGTCTTCATCCTTTATAACAGTATTGCATTTGAAATCTATTTTGTCCGATATTAGTATCACTACTCCAGCTCTTTTTTGGTTACTATTTGCATGGAATATCTTTTTCCAAACTTTCACTATTGACCCAGTTGTGTCCTTATATCTGAGTTGGATCGCTTGTAGAAAACATAAATGGCTCATTTTTTTTCAATCTAGTCTATCAATCTGTTTCTTTCGATTGGTGACTTCAAACCATTAACATTCAATGTTATTATTGTAAAGGCATTACTTACTTCATCCATTTTGTCCTTTGGATCTCTGTTGTAATATAAATCTATTGTCTGTCATATTACCCTTTAGTTTACCCTTCCTAATAGTCTTCATGTCTGCACTCTTCTCCTGAGCTCCCACCCTTGATTTTCTTTTCAGTCTGCAGCACTACCTTTATTATATCGTGTATTTCTGGTCTTTTGGTAATATATTCTATTAGTATTTGTTTCCTGTGAAGATTTTGAACTCTCTGTCATTTTTGAAGGTCACTTTTGCCAGATACAGAATTCTTGGTTTGCAGTTTTTCTCTTTCAGCACCTGATATACATCATACCACTTTCTTCTTACTTCCATGGTTTTTTATGAGAATTCAGCACTTAATCTTATCTAGTTTCCCTTGTATGTGATGCTTTTCTTTTTTCTCACTGCCTTCAGAATCCTCTCTTTATCTCTGATATTTGTCATTCTGAGTAGTAGATGTCTCAGGCTAGGTCTTTTTGGATTTATTCTGATTGCGATGTTTTGTCTTTCTTGGATGTTGATATTTATGCCTCTCATAAGGGTTGGTACGTTTTCTGTCATTATTTCCTCAAATATTCTTCCTTCCCCTTTTCCATTCTCTTCTCCTTCTGGGACACCAAAAATGTGAATGTTTGTGTGTTTTGCATGGTCATTCAATTCCCTGAGAATCTGTTCCATTTTTCGCCATTCTCTTCTCTTTCTGTTCTCCTATCTTTTCCAGTTCAGATGTTCTGTCTTTTAACTCATTAATTCTGTTTTCAAGCAATTCAAAACTGCTCTTACTTGCCTCGAATGTATTTTTGTTTTTCTTTTTTATTTGTTTTTTGTTTTTTTATTTGTTTTTTTTTTCTAATGTATTTTTAATCTCATCCATCATGCCTTTCATTCCCATAATGTCTGTTACTTTTCCTTGCAGGCTTTCAAATTCTTCTTTATGCTCACCTAGTGTCTTCTTAATATCCTTTATTTCTTTAGTCATGTTTTCTTTCAATTCTTTGAGGTGATTTCTAAGATTGTCTTATTATCACTGACTAATTGTCTTAAATCCTGTATGTCTTCCGGATATTTGGTTAGTTCCTTTGCCTGGGCTATCTGTTCCTCTTTCCTAGTATGGCTTGTACTTTTTGCTGATGTCTAAGCATCTGAATATGTTGGTAATTTTACTCTGATGTCTAAGTTCTCTGTCTTGGCCACTGTTTTTTTTTTTTTTTTTTTTTT